>JAOTOM010003659.1:0-174673 GCA_034440615.1 Ashinkailepas kermadecensis | reverse complement strand
ACAGTCAGGGTTTTCTTGTAGTGGTGACGTCAGTAGTCATCCACATCCACGGACAGTGGTGCAGTCAGGATTTTCTTAAAAGGGAGCCCGATACAAAGAACGAAACGAAACAGAGAACGCTTCCGACATGCGAAGCACACATACATTTTATTGTTTTACATGGTGAAAGTCTAAAAATGTCTTGTTTGTTCTAGTGTATTTTTGGTTGGCAAGGGGAGGGGCGGCCCTCTTGGCTGCCCCTCTGTTCACGGAGTTCATCGGATGTACATGAGCCGATTTGTGTTGTCACCTGAAGTAAATGTTAGCCTAGCGGTACCGTCGCACGTGCACGAGCCGCTCGCGAACTTAGTAGTGGTCAAAGTGAACCAAAGTGATATCTCCTAGTGGTACCATCGCGAGTAGATGAACCGATTTGCACTTGCCGAGCACCATACGGACTCCGTGCAGAGCCATGCATGTGACCCCACCCCCTCCATAGATTGCGTGCTGTTAACCCGCAGCGGTCGGTGTGAAAGGCGGTATGGATAATTCCTTTCTTGCCCGTACGGTATGGATCCCTCGGTGCTTCTGGAGAGGAGTAGACCATGTCCCAGCACCCTGACGAAATGAACCAAATTTCCCCAGGGCTCATCCCCTCACCACCGAATTATCTTGCGGATGGCCACAATAACCTAATCTTTATGAGGGTTTTCTGAACACTGGAAGACGTTGTCGCCCCTTTTCCCCACTGCCTCCGCCTTCAGCACCTTGACACGCGCGTACTCACACTTTAACGTAATGCTCCCTTTGATGTAAATATGGACCTGTTCTGTCTTTGCTCGCAGGACACCAGCTTAACAGGCGGTGTAAATGACCTTTATGGTCCGGCACGCCTCTAAACTCATATCCACTCACTACATAATTTGTAGGGGATGGCTCAATGGCAGGTCAGGTCCAGTTAACGGTATATTAAGGGTTCTGGAAACCTATCTAAAGTCAGGGGCGGTCCCCCACTAAGGCATTTAAGGCAGTGCCTCACCTGAGTAGAGCTGGAAGATCTTTTTTATGTTATTTTCGTATAATACGATGCTTTATCCACTGTAAAATAACAAAATTAATAACTGGACAGGATAAAACCATGGGTGATTCGTACTTATCGTGAAAATTTAAGTTCAGATTTACACCTTTAATTTCAGCTCAACAGCTGTATCATTAATCTGAAATACGTATGAAAGGGACCTCTGTCAGTTACCGCCATATATTGGGCTTTCCTTTCACAAGAAGCGCAGGGCATACGGCCTTCCCAAGATGAACGAAAGTGTTTCAGTGGAGTGCATTGTACCGTCAGAGGTGTTTGGCTCCACTGGGCAACCCAAAACCAGCTCTGGATCTGCCAATGCATCCACTTTGTATTGTCCAAGATGGACACACCAATTTGACACACAATTATATTTTCATAGACCTCACCGCCTTCCACTTTGTAACACATGTCACGTACGCCTTACTGTCACTCATATCTTACTTGACTGTCCAGCATATGCTCTTCACCGTCGCTATATCATGCAATATGTCGCCAAGATCCACTCACAACTTTCGCTTCAAGCTCTCCCGGGAATGACCACCCGGAACTACTTGATTTACTCTTCGCTTCCTCCAGGACACCAAACTCTCCGAACTGATATAAAGCCTCCGTCGCATTTTCCTTTCCAAGCTAGCCTGATAAAAGTTATAAGACACGCGCCACACTCCGTACTGGCTGTATGACTCCGCTCCACATCTCTTCCTCTCCGTCGTCGCAAAACACATACATATAGGTTATCTCACACTAGGTAGACAGGATCCGATCCAATTTGGCTAATACGGACGGACTTCCTTTAAATTGCGCTTGGTTTTACCCTCGGGTTTCCAAGCAGCCTGGTTTTCCCCTTTTAGGGGTTTCCAGGCTTTAGCTTAAAACATACACTTACACACACAAGGTCGGGCCCGACGCCCACGACTCGCCCTGGGCGTCGGGCCTCCGCTTCGCTTTTCAGGTCGCAGGTGGGCAGTGGAGCCTCTCCGGAGGTTACGATGCTGCCCACCCTCCAAATGTCCTTCCATTGTCATGAGTGTCTGTATGTATGTATATGTACCTGTATGACATGCGTGTATCGTCTCTACGCCATATTTCTTGTTTGACGGCGTCTCTCCTTTCTTGACTAGTTGATATAACCGGATGTCACATAAGCCGGATTAACGTAACTCCTTCTTTAACGTAGCAATCTCTAGCAGATGGCACTTTGCCTCAGCTAAAGATTTAGGAAAAAAAAAAAAGCAAAAATTGTATTGGTATGTTGAACTGGTCCCAATTCAAAACCAGATTTTGTCTCACCAGACGTTTGGTTTGATCTTTGGGTGCATGATGTTGTTCAAGTTCCTCCTCATATTAGGTAGAAAAGTGCCCATGGTTGGAAATCCCGGGTGGATCAGGTCAGGACTCCCTGGTCTGGTACCCTGCTAATGTTAATTTGTCATTTTCCTTGTTTAATGTGAAAATATGCCTTCAGGATAAACACTTGGATCCCCCTGGCTTTGTGAGAGATCTCCAGCCCTGCAAGTGTCAAAGACGTTTTGTATGGAAAGTGGAAAGAGATGTGGGCTATCTCTAAATGCGATCACCCATGACTAATGATGGCTTTGCAAATGTGGAAATTTTAATGGTGTTTTTTTTTCAACAACAGTGTCCCATAATATTTTTAGTGGATCCGAACTCCTCAACTAATATTTATTTGTATATTATTATACAGTTGGCTCCTTGGTATATGAACCAATGCACTAGGCAATATATGGCATTTGTGTGGCGAAAAAATGGTCTAGGATTTCCTTGAATTCCTCTATGTAGTGTGCTATGCTTCTGTAGAATGGACAAATGCAGTCATGCCTATCTTAGGAAATATGGATGATGTTATGCAAGAGAACTTGGTTGCATTGTGTTTTGAGGTATTCACTGGACGTGTTTTACACACGTTACCTCCAGAAAGCAAACAAAGGGGTTAGGTTAGATTTTTAATTTGGAAAGTCTTGACTTGTAAAACTAAAAAACGGAATGTTTTTCTTCAAATGCAGGCTAGGATATGCTAAGTTAGATTGGATTAGGTTTTTATGTTGAAAATTTTGAAGATTAAACTTTTTTCTCCAATTTGTTGCGGAAAATATTTTTTAAAGGAGTGTTTGGCTAGGTTAGGTTAGGGTATGCCACATTTAATTTGTACACTTTATTTGATGCTTTATTACCTAGCTCAATGCCACTTGTTCCGTGTTATTTTGCTTGCCAACTAAAAGGAAAGCATTTGGAGGGGAATAAGTGGTCGCTTAATTAGTTTTAATCACCTTTATAAAGGTTATATTGGGGAAAAAACAAGAATCCAAAAATTATCGAAAGCACAATTTTAAGGATAATTCTTGCGTGTAAAGCATTCATGTTAAAGCTAATTTTATGCACAGCTATTTTGTTTCTAGTTTGCTTCATATTTACCAAAGTAGATCAAATGGAATAACTTGCCATTACTATGTGCATGGTGTTTTTGTTTAATAATTATGATGAGCAACTTTTTACTTTAAGCAAGATAATGTATGGAAAGATTGAATGTGAATTGAAAATGGATGGATGGAAATGTGCCATTGAAAATGGATGAATTTGAGTGATAAACATCACACAATTTAGTTATCTAATTTTAAACAATGGATGCTGAAGGCAAATAGAAAGCCACAGTTTGCTGAGAATTTCGATACAGTCGAGGTGTGTCAAGGTACTTCCTCTCCTTTTCCTGTGGGTGCAGTCATGGATGTCCCAGGACCTCCTGTTTCCAAGAGACCCTTGCTCCCCTTTTAGCATCTCCCCTGGCTGTGCTGTTCTGTTAGCCAGTGCACTTCATTTTGATTCAGTTCTCTTCAATTAGTGACTGGATGTTAGATATAACCTAGGAAGTTATGCTTTACCAATCATGTCAGTTTCTGGTATGTACCGAATAAAGTTTCAATTCCATGTGCATCCATGTGTGTACCTTATACCACGCATTTACTGTCCTTCATAGAACAGTCTTGCAACGAAAGACCATCACCAATCATGAAAAATTATACCAATAGAATCCTTCAAACTCCATTTTGTTCTGTCATATGAGGAAAACTTACATGTCATCAAGAAACAGCCAAGGAGGCCAGCGCTGCTTTGGGAAGCCCAGGTGAGTTCCGTGGTTTTCAAGGCATTTCCTTATCTTTTGACGTCGGAATGAAGCTGGCATTGATGTTTGCATAACATTCCGTAGCACATTTTCCTTACATCTACAAATGGAGTTCAAATACAATGGAGCTGCTCAAAAAGTTTGCCGACTTGATGGATGTCAAGAAAGCTGCTTGCAAAATGTTAACCTTGGTAACTTCGCTTTTAATGTGCGAATAAATTGCGTTATATCAACCCCAGTGTGATAGTGGTCATATGCCAGAACTGAAAGGTCTCGAAAAAATGGTACTAACGTCCAAAAGTGATTTTTTTTTGTGTGGGGAACAAATAATTTCCGTATTTTGGGAAAATAAGAATAAAGGGGCCCAAATCCGATGAGTTGTTTTCGAGGAAGGGGGATTATGCAGAGGTGACTCTGCCTCATCCCATTTTGGTACCCCGGATCACCTCTGTCTAAAGTCCAAACAACTCTGACCGACGGCCATTGGCAGATTCGTACTTCAAGCTTCTCTGCTGTCTTGTCATTGTTTCCACACCAGCTACCAGTGAAGCACATCGAAGAATATCCGTGTGTGCTGTAGCTTTATTCAATCGTCCCATCCCCTCTAATTTGACGAGCTGCATAATCACTAACAATGGACAGCGAGTTCTTTTAACTTTCGGGATGGGCATGTCAGGATAATGGCATACAAATTAGGTTTATGGATGCATGCCCACCTTCAGAGGGACACAAATTGCACCCGCATTCCCGTTGTTTAAATTATATAATGACAACAAACTGGATTCGACATAACGGCCTGCATCTTCCGGAAGTAGTTCACTTTCAAAATCCGCTTATTTTCCTCATTGTATTGTCATTTATCCCATTCCATGTGAAAAGGTGTGTCAGAGACGATCCACAGAGTTTTCAGGAATCCGGAAGATTGAGATCCCCTAAGATGAAGAGGAGACCATAGCATGACATCGTGGCACTATTCATAGCGACCTGGTAAGGAACTGAAGGTCGGGGTCCATTTATACACCGTGTGTACTGGGAATGGTCAGAATGTCTGACAGTTTTTCAGACACGCTACGAAATAGGGGCGGCGGATGGGGGAGGGGGGTGGAGAGGCAGCTTCTCTGTCAAAAATGTGAATTTTACCAATGGCGTTACATGGGAAATATCGTGTCTGAGGGTGGTGTTTGCTCCTCCTGTCTATACGAAGTGCCGCCGCCCCGTTTTCTACGAACCAATATCAGTGATTAATATCTCAATATAGCATGGTGTACCCCCTCCCTCGCAGAAGTACTTCACGATGTGATTCATTTCATGTGTACCTACTTCAGCCTTTTATCCTCCATAGTCATTCGCGGGAGTGAAACTGATAGCATCTCTGCCATGTCTATTTCCCCCAGAGCCAATCTCAATAAACTGCAATGTGTCATCTTGGAGACCATCATATCCAGCAAGAGACCACCATCGCAAACAAGAGACCACCATCGCCAGCAAGAGACCACCATCGCCAGCAAACATACCACTCCGGACAGGCTGTGCAAACAGGTTCAATGGTATACGATTACAAAGTTTCATCCGCGGAATCAGAGGCAATCGACCTGTGCGAGCCGATTGCTTCTGATTCCGCCATTCACCCGGAGAGCGTTGTGAGTTGGAAAACAGGGTGTTTTCGCTGAAAAGTCCGCCTGCCCTAACCAATCTCCTGCCTCTTCCTTTGTCCTCGCTCTGCAGAAGTCAATTACGGCGCGTTGCTACTTTTTCCGGCGGAAATCCTTGTCGGCTCGCACAGGCCGACACTCAACCCTCCCACGAGGCCGCGGATAAAACTCGCGCGCATTTCCAGCGGTACTTTACCCAAGTCATTTCGCTGTAAATATTACTTTAGCTGCGCCCTGTGACTTAAGGGCCGTTACAGCTGTCCCGCCAGCACATCGACGTAACAAATGACGGGAAGAAAGTGCCGTTAAAATCTGTCGTCGGGTTCAAAATGGCGGAGCCCGAGGGGCCGCTGGAATTGACGTCGTCAGTGCGCGACGGCGCCATGTTCGGCGCGGCGCGGCGGAGGCGAGCAGCGTCCCTCCCGCGCGCCAAGACGCTGCCTCGTTCCGCACGTACCGTCGGCGCGCCGCGAAGACCGCCGATCGGAGTACGCGTCGCCGAACAACACGGCTCAGCCAGATGAAAGCTCGGCACAATCAAATCACAACGTATTGAATAAAATCCTGGTCTGATGGCGACCGGGTCCGCCGCCGACACCGTAATGGCTGCTGAAACCTCAGAGGTGGCATTATCCTAACCAGATCCAGCGCCGATGGGCCCGTCTAATGTTTCTAATTCGCAGTTGAAAGCGCAGTTGCTGAGAGTAAAAGCCATGTAATGGGAAGAGTGAGGAGGGAGCCTATTACCTCCGCTGCCAGACTCAATTGGAAACAGAGAAGGCTATCAGTGCTGAAAGCACAAGAAACGAGTTTATTTGGGGAAGTGGTGAATTAGAGGAGGTCCATTTGGACCGAGTGCGGGCGATGTTGGCACGTGGGCGGTGAGCCGGATCGCCCTGCAGATCCGTTCTGATCACACCGAGCGATATCAGCAACGGACTGATCATCAGCCGACCGCAACTGCATCCTGGAGGACGGCCTGAGGATGCTCGGGAGCGACTGAAGAGCACGCAGGGTAGGCTGGTGATGTTCCGGGGTGACTGACGAGCACGGAGGACGACCTGAGCATGTTCATGGGCGACTGAAGGACACAGAGGATTCCCCGAGGATGTCCCTGGGCGACTGAAGGGCACGGAGGATACCCCGAGGAAGTTCCTGGGCGACTGAAGGACATGGAGGATACCTCGAAGATGTTCCTGGGCGACTGAAGGGCACGGGGGAACACCCAGGAACACCCAGAGGATGTTCCTGGTCGCCTGAAGGGCACGGAGGATATCTCGAGGATGTTCCTGGGCGGCTGAAGGAAACGGACGATACCCAGAGGATGTTCCTGGGCGACTGAAGGGCACGGAGGATACCCAGAGGATGTTCCTGGGCGACTGAAGGACACGGAAGATAGCCCGAGGATGCTCCTGGGCGACTGAAGGGCACGGAGGTCGCGCTGTAGAACTGCTCCGGAAGGGCGCAATGGGAGAATGAGAACTACAAATATCCGGCCCGTGCGACGCGTCAGGCGTTCATTTTTCAGACTTGTTTGGCTTCTTGGACTTGTTCTGAAAACGTCCATCAGACAACAAGTAGACACCAAGTGGTTCTCCAAGACTCTGCATGTCTTGCGAGGGACACTATGGGCTCCGGGTGCAATACAAAAAGAAACTTTCCCGATGCATTCAGAAGGGCTCGTGATAAAACAAATGTTTCGTACCGGGTTCCTGGAGCAGAGTAGAACCGTAGCCGTAATAGCAGCGGTCATTTTCCAGGTAAAGTGCGTTCGGTGTTTCTATGAAAAGAATCCAGCAGAAGTCAGGGTGCCTTTGAGATAATCTAAGAACGACATTTGAGGATGCCCACACAGCATGTTTGCTTCCAGTTGTAAACAGGAAATCCTGCTGATCGCCAAGAGTGCTCCATCGCAGGTAATACCACATTGATCATTACCACCACCTCTCCCCCACCCGTTCTCTCGTTTGCAAGCTTTGGGATCCGTGCAGACGTTGAAAAATCAGCTCACTTGACGAGTGTAAAAAGCCTCGCCCTCTAATCACATTCACTGTCAAAATTGGTATGGAGATTTTGAAGGTGGACAATTAAGGATCCAACCTACCTCTAAGGCGGGGCAGAATCCATGGACGTAGGAGCGTTTGAGGAAGTGTGGATGGAAGGTCCATCTCTGATTGATATAGCCCTAACACAAATATGTTCAGCGGGCGAGTGGGGAGATGAGCTTAATCACATTTGCTTACTAAACGTACCTGCAATTATCATTCATTTGATGATTCATTATCATTAAGTCATTTGTCGTGGCGCTTCGGCTGTATCCCACAATTACCGAAAACTAGCCAGAAATATAGATGGACTACGTAAGCCTACTAATATAGTAGAGTTACGTGTATATATTAATATATGCTAATATTAACATTAGTACACTAATATTTTGGATTTATAAATTGACGCAGAGATTACAGGCTTTGAGCATAGTGGCCGAGGGTGAGGGAGGAAGGTACAATGACTGCTTCCAGGACCATGGGGAAAAGTGACATCCCTGAATGTCCCCCTCAAGATCTTCCAGTGACCAAATCGAGGTTTTCAGGGAAACAGCAAATCGGCTTGTTGTCCAGACGGTCAATCTATTATCAGCAGTACGGCAGCGTTGAGATTGCTAGTAACAAACCGATATATACCGTCACGAATAAGCGAGTACATTCTTCAATAATGGAACTGATTATATGCAGTCAGAATACTGATAAATCATAATAATTGCAGGAAAACGATGAATGCGTAGGAAGAATGAGGATATGCTATGTTAGCGCGGAGCTTGTATACAAGATTGGGTGTATGTGAATGAACAGTAGAAGAGCATGCTACTGCCAAGTGTTTTGTGAGTATTGATGATTTCGTCTACTTGAACGGTGAATGGATGAATTAAGCGCATCCTCCCTCCATATTGGAAAATCTGCCAAATACTTTTCTGTGAACAGAGGCTTTTGTACGGAGATGTCTGCACCAGAATCAGATCTTACCAAAGGTTTCTGCCAGACTGCAGGAGCACGGTGCGGCTCCAACTAACCAAAACGCACGTTTTCGCTCGAACTGGAAATTCGATACTTTGAACTGACGAGGGCTTTGTAAGCGCATTGCTGTGCCCTTAATAGGCCTTGTCTTTGCCTACTGCTGTACTCTTCATGAACAGTGGCGTCACCACGACATTCTTCCAGGGGGGGGGGGGGGCAAGGTCGAAATGGGGCCTCCTGTTCCCCGAAAGGGGGCCTCCATTGTGTTAGGGTCTCATATTGTTTTTAGGCTCTTACTATGGTTCGAGTATGGGGAACATGATTTCATATTTGTGTTTTGTTTGTTCTTGACATGGTGCATCATTTACTCAAAACGCAATACCAATAATCATTTTCGCTGAAAACTGGGCCATACCAGGGTATAAATAAGTAATATTTGGATTAATACATAAGTGCCAAGACAAACCAACGTCTCAATGCTTTCTCGAATCTTCCCGCTGGCCTCTAGATTGCAGCGAGCTGGCGGGGCTGGTGCTAAGCATATCTTACATATATCTGCCATTGATCAACCCACTTTTAAGTCCTCCAAGTCTAACTGAATATAGCTAGATTCATCACTACTGTTATTTATTCCCACCAGCTTGATGTCATAAGCAAAGCTTGAACGATCATTTATCAGTCCCAGGACAACAATTTCGCAAAGGTGACAACGAGAAGTGGATTGCATTGGTTTTCTGAGCGCCATCTTAGGAATTTGTATATTTTTATAACACTTGGTGCTGGCTGCAAGGCAACTGTAACACGAGCTAAAATATATCCTCTGCGAATAAATTCACGGCAAGAACAATCATTGAACAGCAATGCATAAATGACAATGCAACAATGCAACAGTGTCAGTGCATACATAATCCAAACCTTCAAATTCCACGCCGTCACGCCCATCGTTTTCGCTGTGCTGTACCGTTTTCTAAATGACGTTGAGAAGGTATGGAAGCTGGGAAGCTCTAATCATGCGGGCTGTAATAACAGAAAAGAAGTTTGTTGGAAGAAAATGCATTTAAAAACATCATTCATCCCATTTCATATGGGGCATGGATGTTGTATTGTATGCTTGTGAGGGGTAATTTGTCCCCTCAATGTTGGCTTTGCCCCATTAGGAGGAGCAAACGGATTTGCAGGGGGGGGGGGGGTGGCACCTACGCCCGTTAAAAAGTCCTTTGATTTCGACCGCTATTTTGTCAAAGGGGACATTTCGAAATAATATAATTAGTTATCAACTAAATTGTCCTGTGGAGGGGCCTAATCTACCGCTATGGTTTCTGATTGGTCGGATTTCAACCCTAACTCCACCACCCAGTTCTAAGGTTTTCTTTTGGTATCCCTTGATTAGTTACCTCACACTGCTGAAACTACACCTATGCCACAAAACCGGATCGGTATCCCAAAAAATCAAGCTTGAGCCCTCCAAAAAGGGAGGGATTCCAACAAATAAATGTTCGGGTCAGGAAAATGGCTCTGGAGCACCGATTTTTTTTGTCCAGATGCCTTCAAAAATTGCGTATGGCACCAAAAAACATACCGTATCTCGAAAAATCGAGGTGGGATACAAAAACATGGCGCCAGAGGCTCGAAAAATCAGGCCGGGATTCGGACTTTAAAAAAAAAACAGAAAAGATCCACAAAAATCGTGTTGAGCCCAGAAAGCTGGCGTTGGGTCTCCGGAACTACGCGCCTGGGCGCGATAAGTCGCGCTGGGACCCAGAAAAATCGCACCGAAGCTCCACAATCGTACTGGCGCCCCACAAATGTGCGTCAGAAGCCCCAAATATACACAGCGGGACCCTAAGAGTACAACGGTGCCCGAAAATATAACTAACCCTCCAAAGCGCACCGAGTCTCCCAAAAAGCGATAGGGCCTTAAAACATGCGTTGCAGCCCTAAATAAACATACCGGGAGCTCTAAAAAAATACACTGCAAGCTCGCAAGGCGCACAGGGGCCATGAGAACGCACAAGGGCCTGAAAAAGAGGCTGGGGAAACAAAAGGCAACATGGTTCCAAAACGTACAAAACGACCGGGAGCTAAATAAACACATCGGGATCTTCGAAGACGCCCTGACACGTAAAAAAATACTCGGTGCACAAAAAAGCAACAAAGCCCTAAAACGAGCAGGGTTTCGAAGATGTATTAAGCCCATAAATCTTCAATTTAAAATGTATTACGCACCACTTTAAAATACAAAATTTCACAATTTCAGTCATTCCAGTTCATAGCACTCGGTCGCCACGACGGCAACGTCAGTGCACGTGCACACCCATCTTTCGCATTCGGTGCATTCGCCACACTTCGAGCGATGCCACGGTTTCTGCTAGGCCTTCTGCGTTTTGCTAATTGATGCCACATGATAGACTTGCGCCATATTTGACGTAATGGAATGCTTCGTATGGGCGTTCGCTGCGAAAAGTCTATTGATTAAATTCGATCATAATTTTCCCACATCCCACATTTTCTGGTGGTTATGAAATGCGGTTTCCGCTGAGCTTTGATGCACTTCATATCTTTGCTCACTTCATATCTCCTCCCAGATTGGCTACCGAACCGAGGCCCTGCCTCAGCGTTCTTTTTTGGACCCGTTGCGTCTTTCTTGGTCTATGATTGTGTATTATGGCTCAAATCCATTTTTGTTAGGGCCCTAAAACATTTTCGAACCCCGTGCTCGTTTTAGGGTTTGTTGCATTTTTGTGCACCGAGGATGTTTTTACGTGTCAGGGCGCTTTCGAAGATCCCGATGTGTTTATTTAGCGCCCGGTCTTTTTGTTTGTTTTGGAACCATGTTGCCTTTTGCGGCCCCAGCCACTTTTTCAGTCTCTTGTGCGTTATCATGACCCCTGTGTGCATTGAGAGCTTCCGGTGTATTTTTAAGACCTCCCGGTATGCATATTTATGGCTGCAACGCATGTGTTAAGGCCCTGTCATTTTTGTGTGACTGTGCGGTTTGGAAGGCCAGTTGTATTTTCGGCCCCCGTTGTGCTCTTAGGGTCCCGATGTGTTTATTTTGGGCTTCTGACGCACACTTGTGGAGCCCCAGTACAATTTTTGGGTTTCGGTACGATGTTTCCAGGTCCCAGAGCGGCTTATCGCGCCCAGGCACGTGGTTCCGGAGACCCAACCCCAGTTTTCTGGGCTCAATACGATTTTTGCGAATCTTTTCTGATTTTGTTCTCAAGTCCGAATCCCGGCCTGATTTATCGAGCCCTTGGCGACATGTTTTTGTATCCCACCTCGATTGTTCGAGATCCGGTTTGTGTTTCGGTGCCGTACGCAATTTGTGAAGGCATCTGACAATATGTTCGGTGCTCCAGAGCCATTTTTTTTACCTAGGCATTTAGTTGTTGGAATCCCTCCTTATTTTGGAGGGCTCCAGCTTGATTTTTTCGGATACCGATCCGGTGTTTGTGGTCACACTGTGCTTACGTGTGGCCCTAGACGCCAAATTTTGAGAGCCTCGACGGGACTACCGATGGGAATTGTGGGTCCCGAGCGCGATATTTGGGGGGCCCGGTTCGAGTTTGTGGGACGCGATGTATTTAGCTGTGGCCCCAACGCGATTTTGGCGGTTCCTGTTGCAATTTTTCGTGCCTCGGAGCGAGTTTTCCGGGGCTCGCCGTATTTATTTGGCAACCCATACGCGAATTCTGGTGGACCGACGCGAATTTTGGTGGTCCCAGCGTTATTTTTGAGGCCCCGGCACGATTCTTGGGAGCTTATCCCTCTCAGGATTGAGGGGACATTTGCCCCTTTGATATAGCACTGTGGCCACTGAAGGAGTTTTTTTTTGTCCCAGAGTGACATTCCGGTTAAGGATTGATCTTTGGGGCAGCTGCAACTTTTTGGGCCCCGGCGCGACCTTCTGGGCCTCCAGTGTGATTTTCAAGGGCTGCGACGCGACGTTTTTGAGTCCAATGTGATCTTTTGGGCCCCGACGTCATTTTCTTGGATCCCTAGCGCGAGCCTTAGCGGCCTCGACACTTTTTGGGGGTCCAATGCGTTTTGGGGGCTTTTGGCGTCATTGTTGGGTCCCCAGAGTGATTATCCATGTCCGGATTGTTTTTCGTTGCTCCTGCGTCATTTGTTTTGGTCCCAATGAGACTGTTGGTGCACGGTACGACCTGTCGTGCCCTGGCATGATTTTCGTGGTCCAGGCGTAAATTTTTGGTACCCCAGGCTCAGCGTAATTTGCGGGGGCCCCGGCCGGATCTTTTGGGGCCCATATCGTGATTTTAAAGTACCCAGACACGACTTCTACTATTTCGTAGGGGTTTCTTCTTGCAAATTATAAGCCTCCTGTCGCGTCTTAAGGGTCTCGTCTCATTTCCTAGAGCCTTTTTACCGGCTTTCGACGTCTCCTTGTGTGTCCTACCCTCCTCCATATTCAATGGTCCTCCTCTCCCGTCTTGGAGGGCCTCCTCTTGCATTCTGGGGCCTTTTTAACATGGCATGTGGCTTCCTCTCATCTTCGAGGGGCATTTTCTGTCAAATTAGGGGCCTCCTGCCACGCTTCGTGGGCCTCCTCCTTTATCCTGGCAAAGCCTTACCCGTCTTGAGTGATCTTCAATTTTGGAAACCTCACCTCCTTCCATACCTGCTACCACTCCTATCTTAAGGGCCTCCTCTCATTTCCTGGGAACTCTTTCCGGTTTTGGGGCCTCATTTGGTCCTGGAGACCTACTCCTTCTTGAGGGACTCCTCTCGAGTCTGGCAGGTTCCTCATTCCTTCTCTGTCCTTCTAGAGGCCTTCTTTTTTTCAAATTAGGGGCCTCTTCTCACGTCTTGGGAGCCTCCTGCTCTGCGTGTGGATTCGATCTTTACCCATCTTGGGGGTGGTCTCGTATCTCCTGGAGGACTCCTCTTCACTCCCAGGCGCCTCCTCTGCCAAATTACTGGCAACCTTTCCTATCTTAGTGGCCTTGTTATTTCCCGGGGACCTTCTTAGCCGTCTTCGAGCCTTCTTTTCCGCCTGGGAGCCATCTCTCTTATCCAATGGCCTTGCTCTCCTATTTTAGGGGCCTCCTCGTTCATCATGGGGCCTCATTTCCAGTCTTGTGTCGTTCTCTTCCGAATTAGGTGCCTCCTACCACGTCTCTGGATCATCCTTTTCTATTTCGGTGGAACCTCACCCGTTTGGGGCCTGCTTTTGCGTCTCCGAAACCTCATCTCATATCCATTGGTTTCCTTTTCCGTCTTACGGCCTCCTCTCATATTCTGGGTCCTCCTTTCCTGTGTTAAGGCCTCCTTTGCAATCCTTGTTGCATTCGTGCCATTTTTGACACTCTCTTGATTTCTGGGGACTCCTACCCTCTCCTAGATGACTCCTTTTTCAAATTAGGGGCCTCCTCTCACGTCATGGGGGCCTCCTTATCTGTGCTTGGAGCCTCATTATCCTCTTAGCAGGGTGCTTTTGCGTCCTAGTCCTAGATCTTCTCTTCTAGGGCCCTCCTCTGCCAACATATGCGCCTCATCTGCCTGGTCTCGGTGGCCTTCTCTCATGCCTGCGGAGACCTTCTTACCCGTCTTGGGGCCCCTATTGCGTCCGGAGAAATCTCCCCTATCATGTCTTAATTTTATATTGCAGGGACATCCTCTTCCGTCTTGGGGGCCTCGTTTTCCAAATTAAGAATATCCTGCCACCCATCGGAAGCCTTTTCGTCTATCCTGGTGGCTTCTTGCCCGTCTCGGTGGCATCCTTTCCGTCCTGAGGGCCTCCTTTTCGTGCTAGGACCTCCTTTTCGTCCTGGGGCCTCCTTTTCGTCCTGGAGGCTACCTCCCAATCTCTGTTCTACGTCTTACGGGCGTCTGTTCTACGTCTCCTTTTCGTACTGGGGGCCTCTTTTTCTTCCTGGAGACCTCATCCCAATCTCTGTTCTACGTCTTGGGGGCCTCCTTTTCGTTCTTGGGTGCATCCTTTTCGTCCTGGGGGCCTCCTTTTAGTCCTGTGGGCCTCCTTTTCGTCCTGGGGGCCTCCTCCCAATCTCTGTTCTACGTCTTGGGGGCCTCCGTATCGTCCTTGGTGCATCCAATTCGTTCTGGGGGCCTCCTTTTAGTCCTGGGGGCCACATCCCAATCTCTGTTCTACGTCTTAGGGGCCTCCTTTTCGTCCTGGGGGCCTCCTTTTCGTCCTGGGGGCTTCCTTTTCGTCATGGGGGCCACCTCCCAATCTCTGTTCTACGTCTTAGTGGCCTCCTTTTCGTCCTGGGGCCCTCCTTTTCGTCCTTGGGTGCATCCTTTTCGTCCTGGGGGCCTCCTTTTCGTCCTGGGGCCTCTTTTTTCGTCCTGGGGCCCCCTTTTCGTCCTGAGGGCCTCCTCCCAATCTCTGTTCTACATCTTGGGGCTTCCTTTTCGTCCTGGGGGCCTCCTCCCAATCTCTGTTTTACGCCTTGGGGCTTCCTTTTCGTCCTGGGGCCTTCTTTCCGTCATGGGGGCCCCTTTTTCGTCCTGGGGGCCTCCTCCAAATCTCTGTTTTACGTCTTAGGCCTCCTTTTCGTTCTGGGGCCTCCTTTTCGTCCTGGGGCCTCCTTTTCGTCCTGGGGGCCTCCTTTTCGTCCTGGGGCCTCCTTTTCGTCCTGGGGCCTCCTTTTCGTCCTGGGGGCCTCCTATTCGTCCTGGGGGCCTCCTCCCAATCTCTGTTCTACGTCTTGGGGCCTCCTTTTCGTCATGGGGCCTCCTTTTCTTCATGGGGCCTCCTTTTCGTCCTGGGGGCCTCCTCCCAATATCTGTTCCACGTCTCTTATAGAGACCTGATTATATTTCCTGGGGGCCTCGTCAGTCTTGAGGCCTCATTGACATCATGATCTTCTGTCCCGTCGGCCTCCTTGCTCACCTTTTTTGCTGTGCATTTGCGGATAGGGGCCTCCTCAAATTTCAGGGGGGCAGTTTCACGGCAGGGGGGGCTATTTCCCCCGCTGCCCCCCCGGTGGCGACGCCCTTGTCCATGAAGGCAAACACTGCGCAGTTTGACATATATAGCAATAGTGACACTGCCGTGCGGTGAAATCATGACACCCTTGTTTTCTCGAAAATAGGGTAATCGAAACTTTTAAATCCCATACCACTTAAACCAGAACGTCTCCTGGAGCACAATCATACCCTAGTTATGCCATGTTTCGCCTCCATTAGTTACGAAACACGCAACTTCCTGGTTTCCGGGAAATGAATGATGAAGCGAAGAGACCCTGACAGGGAGTTGATTTGGATACTTGGGGGAGCGGGCAAGTACCACTTCAATGTTGGCTTTACCCCTCCAGTAATTACATGCAAAATACAGCATAGTGTATCATGTGTATTGTGCGTCGGTCATGTGTAATGCATGCACGAATGCATATTCTTCGTTGAAAATAAACTATCAACCAAATGTTGACGGATTCGATACTTGTTATGATATCTCAAGGCTTATTTGCCAACCTGATGTTGCTTCGTTGCATTCTGAGCGATGCATGCATGTGAGTACTTTTGGGTGCGAATACATCACTGGGACCGAATGTCGCGCTCGCATGGGTGATGATCGAGCGATCAGGTGTGCTCCTTCGGTATTCCGAATATTCACTTCAGCACACTGCACTACCATGAGGTATTCGACTGGTCCGCACTCACAGTAGATGTGACCGCCAAGTCTCCGCTTGCCAAGCAGCTGACGGAGGACGATATCAGTCAGCCCAAAACACAGCAATTAAACGTCAGTGCGTACCCAGCTCACACCCAAGCCGTAGAGCGCGCTGTACGGGACATTACTAAGGCATGTGTAGCCGTAGTCGGGAATAGGGAGAGCCACCAGCTGATCTGTGCCAAAATCAAACACCGTCAGGCACTGCCGATGTTCCAGAAGCAGGTCTGTGTTGTCCTGAGCTCTCATTGCAACTTCTAGTTCATTCCACGAATTGTTCGGTGGCATTCGATGAATCGGATGACCTGTGAAATGTGCTATCTACGTGCATGTATTGCATATGAGGAATGATAATAATCATATTTTGCACCAGTAATAACGCAAAGAATGTTGACATATGGCGGGAAGAATCACATCATGATGTGAAGAAAGCAACGACGTGAAATTCATAAGCTTCCGTTATATTTTTTTGGGAAGGGGGAGGAAATCCGCTTTAAAAACTGTCAGGGTGACAGCACCCCGCCCTTGTTCATCAATTTTCCCCATGCTCTCTGTGGGGAACGTCATTTTAAATACCTTTTCTGATGCATGGTTGGATGCATCATACATTTTATGATGCATGGAACATCCTTTTCCTTTTCTGATGCATGGAACATTGGCATCAGAAAAGGCATCTAAAAACACGTTCCCCACCGAGAGCAAGGGGAAAACTTGATGAACAAGGGAGGGGTGCTACCACCATGACCATTTTTTTTCAAGCGGATGAAAAAGAAAAAAAAATTAACGGAAGCTTATGAATTTCACGTCGTTGCTTTCTCCACATCAAAATGAGACTCTTTATATCATATGTCAACATTATTTGCATTATTACTGGTGAAAAAATACCATTATTATCATTCGTCATATGCAATACATGCAATTGCATTCATCCGATTTATCGAGTGTCACCGAACAATTCGTGTTATGAACTAGACGTTGCAATCAGAGCTCCGGACACCACATACTGGTTTCGACCGGAACAAACATCGGTCAATGTCACTAGATACGCAAAGTTAGGGGGCGCTATTTTTGGTTCGCCATAAAGGTTGCGAAAATATCATCCCAGGATATGTCGTAAATATTCTGAATAGTGCACGTGCTATTGCTGCGCAGCCAGTAATGACTGGAAATGACGTGCCCTCATTATTTACATTTTATTTCACTCGAAGACGAAGGTTTAGATTTCAGAAGACTTCACAAAGACTTAGTTATCGGCATGAAACGAACATTAGGATGTGTTACAACTGGTGCGTTTCACGACAAATCCACCAAATATTTTCTAATTTTACACCCACTAAATTTGTATTTAGACCAACATTTGTGTACAGTGTAGTCTTAGGCTCCGAACATACCTGAACAAGTTTCAGCCCAATCTGAGCAACGGTTTCAGAGTTATCGTCTCCGGAAGTGCTTTTAGGTCATACAACAAGGGTATATATGATGGTAGATATATCATCGATAATGAAGAAGAAGTGTGGCATGTCATGCATCTTTGAGAAGAAAAATGATGAAAGAACACATATCCGTGATACAATATCAACATTTCTCACGTTTGACCTCGTGACACCGTGACCTTGTGACCTCGTGACCTTCGGTGACCAATAGCCCATTTAAATTGGTAATTTTAGTGGCAGGAATAAAACGGCATGATTTGGGTATCAAATAATTTTGTATTTACAAACGTGCGCATTGCTTTTAAATATCCCATATAGGCGTTTGTTCTTCGTGGCTTCTAATGATTTTGCGATTTTCAGAACGGACGTATATCGTACAAGATTTCTCCCATTGGACAACTACGACGATCGAGCAATGAACTAAAAACGGGTGATATAAAAACGTTTACTCAACAAAACAATATTTCTAACTTATTCATGTAAGTCTTATAGTTAACCTTAGGAATTGTCACAAATTTCAAGGTAACCGATTGCCGATAGGCCGTTCACAGGCTTATCTACGTGTGACGAAGTAATTTTACTTCGGAAATCTGGTGGTCTGGTGATCGAAACACCTGACCATGTTCAACCTTGCTGGCCTCACAACAGGAAGTACGATTATGCATGCCTTCATTCTCTCTATAGGCATCATTTACATGGACGTACAGTCGAATCCCTATCGTAATGCACAAATACGTTTATGTCACGGTATAGGTAGCGTTTTCCCTAAAACATGAACATTTTCACAAGTTTCCTGTGATTTCATTGTTCACGCTTTGGGCACTCACTTCATAATGCACATAATTACACAACAAATAAATAAATAAAATAAATAAATTACTGCAAAGCACTAAACAATAGAACAACGATTGGATAGAATAACGAAATAAACGTCAGATGATGAGAACTTGTTTTTCCAAGTTAAAAATGTGTAGCTCTCTAGTACCTCTTGTAGTTTCCTTACCAAGGGTTGCATATTTTATGTTCACCGATAGTGTCGTATATTATTTCCGTGCAACGGAGTGATTTTACTTCGGAACATGTGGTGCTTTCCTACAAAATGTATTGAATGTCATTAAACATGACAACGAAGCAATCTGACTACATTCGACCATGCTAAAATCATAATAAGAAGTACAATTATGCTTTCTTTCCACCTGCAGAGGATCATTTATATGGACGTACAGTAGAGCACCTATTGCAAGCCACTCTTTTCTGTCACGGTGGACGTAGGCTGTGCTCGAAAGCATCATTTTCACAGCCTTCATGTGACTTCATTATTCACTTACTTGGGACACTGCTCATGTGGACATGGCGCATGGGGTACGGTACTGCACAATGGTGCATATGTTGAATAAACAAGAGGTTCAAACGGCGTCAATTTGGTTTGATAACAAAATCGGTAAAACGGCGTTGATTTCGAAGTTCGTCCAAACCAAATTTTGGGGGTGAACATGGAATCTGTGGTCGTGGGCACCTTAGGAATGGACAAGTATGGGTAATTCACGTAATGGGTTTTTGGTTGCAAAACAGCGGTAATAATACCTTGTAGACAAAACTGAAGTATTTTTATCACAGGAGAGGCATTTACAGCATAATTTAATAAGTTCACTTAGGGGATGCCTTCGATTTAAAAACCTTCTCGTAGCAATGACGTCACATATGTGGGGTCTCGAAGCGGCCAAGCCAGAAACGAGCAGGGACCCATACGTTGGATTGTTCCATGTAAAGCTTTTTAACCGACTCGTGCCATGGATACTAAGGCGAGGGCTTGTGATACTGAAATGGATACTAAGGCGAGGGCTTGTGATACTGAAATGGATACTAAGGCGAGGGCTTGTGATACTGAAATGGATACTAAGGCGAGGGCTCGTGATACTGAAATGGATACTAAGGCGAGGGCTCGTGATACTGAAATGGATACTAAGGCGAGGGCTTGTGATACTGAAATGGATACTAAGGCGAGGGCTTGTGATACTGAAATGGATACTAAGGCGAGGGCTTGTGATACTGAAATGGATACTAAGGCGAGGGCTTGTGATACTGAAATGGATACTAAGGCGAGGGCTTGTGATACTGAAATGGATACTAAGGCGAGGGCTTGTGATACTGAAATGGATACTAAGGCGAGGGCTTGTGATACTGAAATGTTACCAATTTTTACGAAAGTATGAAGCTTGGAAGGGTATTATGGTGGTAATACCGCAACTAACATTTTTGTTTCAAATCCGGCACAATGCGGTGTATACAAACCGTACAAGCTTGTACTATGCTTATGGGTAAAATATGTAAAATATGGGAAAAACAATGATATAAAATATGTATAGCTTAGCTGAACAAACACCATGGCTTCCCCCTCAGCAAAACAGAAGCTGTTTATACCTAGTTCCATAATTGGCATTCCATAGTGGGATAAACTGCAAACTGCATCCCAATGTAAGCACTTGATAAATAATCAATGAACAGCATGCCAAGTTTACTTTAAGTTGTGAATATTGCACATTTCACATCACATGATTGGTAAGATATACGGGCAAATACATAGAGATGCCATTGAAATGCACATGTGCATTGTGATAGTTTGGCAGCTGTCATAGGATACCTTCAAGCAGTATTGTGGTGGAATAGAGTGGGTAAGATGCCTGCTCCAATTACTGCAATATATTGATGATGCCCATGGAGATATTGTAAAAAGGAATGCTATCAAATGACAAATTGCAGGGAGGATTTCACTATATGCTATGGATTTTAGACAAGGTACACATGTTTTCAGGTTGATCTGTACATGGATTGCCAGGCATGTTGTGGAACTTTAATTAACTTACTTGCAGGGAGATATACATTGTGCATGTGTAGCAGTTCATGCAATCATTTATCAGTAGGTGTAGTCAGACATGATCAGCTACCTGTAGATGTAGGCTGACGTGATCGATAGCATGTAGATACGTGTAGAGCAACATAATCAATGATCAACAGGTGTAGGCCAATGTCATCCAACATCTTCAAGCATCATTTCGGTGATGCAAAGTGAGCAAGATGCTCTGCAACTGCTGCAATATTTTAGGATGTTGATGGAGATAATACGAAAAGGGATAACTATCAAATCGAAAAATCAAGTGATTCATTAGCTAGACCTGCTATCGATTTTAGATGAAGGACAAGGATTGTTGGCATAATTTTTACCTGGAATGTCAAGCATGTTGTTGAATTTCACTGAGCTTGAGAAAAGCATTATAAGTATCCTAGGGGTTTCTGCAGTTTTTTCTCAAAATATAATGGCAGTCTGGCTTATTGTGCTTCAAGGTATTCACGAGAAAAATGTTGTACACATTTTACTTCCATAAAGCAAGGTGGTTAGGTTTGGCTAGGTTAGGTTTTGTTCGGTTTCTTACCTGTTATTTTAATTTTTTTCCCTTAAAGAAAACTTTGGCCATGCTACATTATGTTTAGTTTTTTGGAGTAAATTTTTTTAGAGCAAAAGTTGCTTGAATTATGTGCACTTTTTCCATTGGAGGTTAGGTTATGTTACGTCAGGGTATACTACACCTTTTCTTTTTTTGCATTCTTTTTTTGCTATATTACCCATCTCCAGGTCCATTTTTTGTTATTTTGCCAGCCAACTGAAAAGTATGCATTTGCAGAGAAAACGAGTAGCCACATCATTTTGACCACATTCATGAACATTGCGCTGGAAAAAGAAATTCCGAGAATTCAAAAATTACCTTCAACAACAAATTTGTCAAATGTCTTGCCGTCTTCAACATGCTGTAGTCAGCTAGAAAATAATGTCAATTCTCTTCACTTAATGCAAATATGAAAGGGTAAAAAGTATGCTTCTATTTTGTGGGAGTTTTCACAAAATGGAAGATAAGATCACCGTTCAAGCTAAACCTTGATGTGAAAAACGTCAATGTTTACGCTTCTGAGGAAAGTACTCTGGTTCCAGCCTCCCCTCATCCTTAGGTGTGCCCACGCCTATCAAAATATATGCACCCCTGTCTACCAGTGGTACATACATAGAAACACAGTGGTACATAATATAAATGTTCGTCGCAGCAAGCGGGGCCACTAGCAGAGATCGGCGAACCGTCTCGGCGTGCAGAATCGCTCGACAACGTCCTCATCTTGTCGGCCGTCGGGAGGCCGATGAACATTGTTTCTGGCTTACTTGCAGTTGCATTTGTATGCATCGACACAAACAATAATATTAGCGCCGTTTTCTGCGATCCATTTGCCCTGGCGATTGGATGTGGTCGAAGCTAAAACTATTATTGTCAGCGATTATTACAAACTGCCAGCGTCCCAAGTGGAAGATATAATGGGCGGCATTCAAGCATCGCTTAACTCTACATATGTGACGTCACATATACTTTGACCAATCACAAAGCGAGGCATTCTGAGGCGCTTCTTTGAATTATGTAAGTAAGTTAGGGATTGTAAAAACAATTAATTAACGCACCATCGTCTTTAGAATTATATATCACTGTTGAAACTTGAAAACAATACGGTCTGTCCCGACATGAAACTTGTCCATTGTGAAGAATTCTCGAAAATTCCGAAGCAAATATTATAATTTCTAAATCTTGTATTTTCCGCGACGGGTTAAATAGAACGTTTCCAGGCCCAATTCTGTGATTTCTGGTGACTGCAACGCCTGGTAAGGCATCAAATCTGGCAATGAAAGCGGGTCAAACAGCGGCGCCTCCCAGAAATGCTTTTTGAGATAGTAAATATCAATTGACAGATGATTTTAAGACGATATTTAAAAGAACTCGTCATGGCACATCGTTTTGGCATAGGATATTTTATTTTCTCCAATCTGTAAAAGTTTATTAAAAAAAAAACAATTAGTGTCTTTTAAAATTGCATGTTCATTCAGAAAATTGTAGTGCTTTCAACATGGCATATTTCAGAGACATATCAACTCATATAATAACAACATATATGTATATATATATATAAATATATAATATATATATATATATATATATATATATATATATATATATATATATATATATATATATATATATATATATATATATATATATATATATATGCATATTCATATAATCTACACGCTTTCTGTTTCTTATCAATGAGATATTCATCATCAAACCAGCCCGTGTTGTTTGACCTAAAAATAATGCCGGAGGCTATCGGTCAAAAGCCGTTGTTCGATTCGGGCTGAAATTTACACAGCCGTATTCGGAGCACAAAGACTACCCTGTGAGTACATTTTGGTCTCAATCAAAATGTATGGGGTGAAGTGCATTCATTTGTTGATCCGTCGTGGAACGCACCAACTGCTAAAAATCAAGAAGCACCACAATGTCGATGGCGTCATTTCGTGCAGCACAGAGGCGCAGCCAAGGGGAGAGGCTGGCAAACTTAAAAACACAACCGTATCAAACGAGACATTTTGGGATTTGCACCACGATAAACTAGACATTTTCTGATCGCGAAGCACACCGTAAGTGGTCTCGATGACACGAGGTTTTATGGGTCGGGCACCCCTTCAGAAAATCCTGGCTGCGGCTCTGGTCTGGTATTAGGTCGTGGTGATCAGCATATTCACAACTAATATATCCAGTTGAAATCTTGGTAAGTTCTTAGCGACGAAAGCTGCGTTCTTTGTCTTCTTTATTCCGCAGATTCCGTGCAGTGTGACGTATATTTCATAAGCTCCAGCCACAGAGCGTTCTGGCTTCGCACGGGATTATTTATGTGAGCCATTTGTGTCGCTGTTTGTTTGCAAACCTTCCTGCGCATGATTTTGGCTGCGCGGTTTGGTCCCACGGTCTTATATTTTTCGGCTGCGATAATATTCAAACACACGAGGATGCAAATCTGAATATATCGTTTGGTTCCACTAAAAGAGGACCATTGTAGTTCCTTGATTACGGTGAGTGACTGGTGTAGTTTTACGAAAATGGCTGAGTGGGGATAAAGCATTTAGGCTTAATAAAGGGGTATCAGAGTATGAGCATGCATTAGTGACATTTTCGCCCAATCCAGCCCAATCATATCCCCCTCACAACATTATTGAACGAATTTTTAATGTTTTCCTTGGCCCAAACATCACCTCTAGTGTGCGTCGCCATCTTGCAAGAAATCGCATAGGACGTTGCTTGTGAAATCGCACAGGACGTTGCTGGACAGCTTTCTTCAGTCCGCGCGTTCCCCGCGGAATCCGCGAAATCTGGCCGCGCAATTCGTGAGGAATAGACAGAACGGCATATGACGTCCGAGTCCACGCAATTAGTGGACAAAACGTGACAAAGAACGCAGCGGAAGAATCAAGTCGAATTATCAACAAGCTTCAAACAATATACATATATTGGCTTTAAAATAATTACGTGACTTTATGCACAGAAACAAGACACGCATAGTACTACATCTGGTAGCATCAGGTAGCAAGACACAGAAAAAGAAGAGCTGTGGAAGCACGATATAATTCGCATCGTAAAAGAAGCCAGTATGTGGTGTTTGCAAGAATATCACGATATATATATTGATATATTTATATATACACATGTGTGTGTGTGTGTGTGTGTGTGTGTGTGTGTGTATGTGTGCGTGTACATAGTCAGTATCTCGGGCGGATGCAGGGGGCACTGGGGGCATGCGCCCTCCCCCATAGTAAGGCGACGCCCCCTTGACCGGGAGGAGGCGTCCCTTCGGAAGGCTTCAGTGTACCACCCTCATGGTAAGGTGGCGCCCCTTGACACCGGAAAAAGCGTCCGTTTTGGAAGCTCCAGTGCACTACCCTAGCCCCATGGTAAGGTGGTGGCTCCTTGACCGGGAAGGGGCGCCCTTTTGGGAGGCTCGAGTGTACCACCATTCCCCACATTCAGCGGATTGTTTTTAGCCAAAAGGCGCCCGCCCCTTAGAGGCATGTGAGCTCCTTGAGAGAAGACGTCTCTCAGACTTCACTCAGGCTATGGTGCCACCAAAATTATCGTTGAGGTAGCAGATAATTCACGTCGAGGCCAAGATAGACACAGTGTGACAGGAACACTCGTGTGTGGCCCGCCAGGGCGCGCCGGGTCGCGCAAAGTCGCGTTGGAGCCTTCAAAAGTATCGCCGGGCCTCAACGAATTACATTGGGATTTCCAAATATATACAGCGGGGATCTCAAAACTCGAGCCAGGAACCGAAAATCGTGCTGGAGCCCATAATGATCGCGTTGGGGTCCAAACAAAATTCTGCCAGAGCCTAAAATATTCGGGCCAAAGTCACCAAATAATTACCGTGGACCCCCGAAAACTCGTGCCGGGGTCTGGGAAATGGCGCCGGGGATCCAAAATATAGTGCTGGAATTCCCAAGATTCGCGTTGGGGCTACCACAAATTGATATCGGGGCCCCAAGTGAATACAGCGGGAACCAGAAGGCTCATGTCGGAGCCAGAAAAATCGCGTAGGAGCCACGAAATATAGCGTTGGGGCCACACAATTGACGTCGGGGGCCAAAATATTCGCGCCAAGAGGAACAAAAGTTCGCGTCGGGAGCCCAACTAAATACGTCCAGACCCTAAAAGCACACCGAAAGCCCGAAAGTGTACAGGGACCGCTCAAAACACACCGGACCCGCAAAGAAGCGACAGAGCTTCAACGTTGTGCACGACCCACAAATAATCACACCAGGAACCTTCAAAGCAACGTGGGCATTACATTTTGAGGGCCTTGACTGGAAGCACTCAAAATACACCGGGGTCCTCAAGTCACATCGGGCCACAAAGAACATGCAGAACATTTAGAACACCTAGAACATGCCGGGCCCGAAAAATAGCGACGTGATCCCAGTTATGTATCGAAGAGGGGAGTGGCGAAGGGGGAAAATTCGTCCCTAAGAGGTGGTGGGTCCCAAATAATCGCTCTGTGGCTCGGAAAAATTGCGCCGAAGCCCATAAAAATTGCGCTAGGACCTTCATAGAATCAAGCCGAAGCCCCGACAAATTTATCACTAACATCGAAAATCAATCCGGGCCCTGAACCTCGCTCTGGGGCCCCAAAATCACGCGAGAGGCCGCGACAAGTCGTGTAGGGCCCCGAACAAAACATCGCCACCCCCCACAAAAAGCGCGCCGGGCCAGGAGGCCGCGACAAGTCGTGTAGGGCCCCGAACAAAACATCGCCACCCCCCACAAAAAGCGCGCCGGGCCAGGAGGCCGCGACAAGTCGTGTAGGGCCCCGAACAAAACATCGCCAACCCCCCCACAAAAGCGCGCCGGGCCAGGAGGCCGCGACAAATCGTGTAGGGCCCCGAACAAAACATCGCCACCCCCCACAAAAGCGCGCCGGGCCAGGAGGCCGCGACAAGTCGTGTAGGGCCGCGAACAAAACATCGCCAACCCCCCACAAAAAGCGCGCCGGGCCAGGAGGCCGCGACAAATCGTGTAGGGCCCCGAACAAAACATCGCCAACCCCCACAAAAAGCGCGCCGGGCCAGGAGGCCGCGACAAGTCGTGTAGGGCCCCGAACAAAACATCGCCACCCCACACAAAAAGCGCGCCGGGCCAGGATGCATTATCCGTGTTCCAGCTTAATTTCGGTGTCCCTACTTGATAATAGGAATACCAGAAAAATATTTCAACAAGGGGCGGGATTGAAATCCTGTGACTTAGATACGATGGTGGTCGTTGGACCCACACAGCAAAACTAAGTTGTCACTAACTATTTTAACATAAAATATAAATGAGCCACCTTAGAAGCAGCGGTTGAAATCCGGTGAATTATAAAAATGGGGTAGATGGACCTCTTTCAAATCCGTTTGGTTCCCTGACGCAAATCTTAGGAACGCCATTGTTGCAGGATGCCTTTTCAGATTGTTCTGAGGGCCCATTACTCCGTGGAGGATTGCTTTTGTATCTTCCTGTGTCCTCCAGATTTAGCATGACATCCTTCAACATATAACTAGCCCCTTCAATGCTGGAGAGCCTTGTAGCTAGGATATGTGTGTAGGACGTCGGTAACTCAGTGGCTAAGCTGAGCGTCAGAGCCAGAGGTACGGAGTTCGATTCCCCGCGATGCCCGCCATTGTTGCCAGGGTGAGAGGCAGGCCACGCCATACAGCCTCGGCTGGTGCGTCGTAAAGCCACAAACCACAACACATTTACCCCTCCAACTGACGTCACAAAACGTCGCTCGTGTCGCATGCAATTTCTTCCATCTGGTGTGCATCTCGTGTCTCGGTCTCAGCCTGCGCTCTAGTGTGACACGAGAGCCGCAGACCTCGCCTGGCCCGGGTTTGCCTTTGGGCCAGGTGAGGAGGACACTCGCGCGTGCTCACCTGTGTGGCCACACTGCCGCCACGGCGCGGCGCGTTTTTGGGTAATGACGTTATCTGTGCAGGTGATGCCGGCGGCGTGCATCCCCACCCGCGAGCGCCCCGCGTCGACATGTGATGACAAATGCGTCCGCACCACCGCCAGTCGCCAGTGCCCGTCCGACCACCCAATGTACCAGCGATGGTAATTAATTAAGCAAATAGGTCGATAATTACAGGGTGGATCGGGCGCGCCGATCATCTGTCACGGCCGGCCGTCAGACGTTCTCGGCCGACTCGGTCTGGCCTCGGCGTGTGCACCGCTGCCCAACACCTGCCTTCTAGCTTAATTTAATTTACTGAGAACGCCGACGGCCTTTTACACACAGTCTCGAGTCGCGGCGGCCTGGCGCGTGGCAGACGAAACGGCTTTGGCTTCGGGCGCGAGCGCAGCCACAAAGGCAAGGCGCATACTGCCACCGGCTAACTGACTGCTCAGGTGAGGCTAATTATTCGCCAGCCGAATTGCGACCTTTTAGCTAAATTAGGTCTCGTTTAGAGTAAGCGACTTTATAGGTGGGGCAGAATACTTGGGCATTAATAATTGCAGCTAATAATCTTAAAAGCCAATAGCAGCGGCAGAAAATGCCATAACGGAGCGGCGGTGATGAACAGGGTGTGGCCCGGAGCGCGTGTTGACGGCGCTCGGACACGGAAAAACAGCGCCGCGCAGGTCGGCTCTTGGTACTGGACAGTGACGGCCATCAGGGTCCGACGGACCGACACGGGCACCGGAGCGTCAGCTCTTGGTATTGGACAGTGACGGCCATCGGGGTCGGACGGGCCGACACGGGCGCCGGAACGTCAGCTGACCAAGTCGCCAGCTGACTGACGCAGACCGGACATGTCAGGCCGACCAAGCCGTGCCGCCCGAGCCTCAGAAAATCGCAACGACTAAATCGTGCCGCCAACTTGCATCAGGTGATAACGTGCCCACATCATGCCCGGCAGTGACGGCGACCGCGCTGTTGTCTCACTCTAGTGAACTATCACAAAGTGGTTAGTGAGTGAATGCGTCCGAACCAGCAGCTGGAGAGCGAAAAGTCATACGAGAAAAAAATGGCAAGAAAGGTAGATTATTTATTTTAGCAATACATTTCGCGTCAGAGGTGCCGATAAAAACGAATGCTGATGATGACGAATGATGATTGCGGGAGGATTAACAATAATCTTAACAATGTCAGTGTTGTTTGTTCCAAAAATGTTCAAAGATCAAAGAAGTACAAAAGGAGGTTTCTGATGTGACAAAAAGAAAACAACATGTCCTCCCAAAATCTGATGGAGAAGACACTCTCCACACATCCATGATCCCAAAATATCAATCCAAGCCTGCCAGGAATGTAATATGACACAAATTGTTTCCACAGCTGTTTTAGGTACACAGCAGCTATTGTAGGCATGCTGCAGAGCATCATGGACACCAATTGTGGGAGTCAAAACTCGGTCTTAGGAGTTTCACCAAAGCACAAATCTGTGCTTTAGGCCAGATTTGGGATGGGGAAAAGAAAGTGGTCTTATGCAACATTTCTTAGCTTGATTAAGATGATTCAAAAACGAATTCCCAATGGAAGTGCTTATCGTATCAATTACCAAGATAATTTGTTGTCTTCATTGTACCTCATGGGATGGATATGGACTGCTGTATGCTACTTAGGTGGTGCAGTGCTATCTGGTGACATTTAATGTGGACATGCACGACTTCGGATGAGCCACTTTAGGCAGAAGTACACTGGCACTGGAAATGCTCCACATTGGGTGGATTCTTCCAAATAGAAAACTGAATTTTGTGAGGCACGGAGAAAACGGAACACAGAGAACATATATTGGATCTAAGAATCATCGTACAAGAAACCTTCTGATGCCAAAGAATCCTACTGTATCCATTCTGCTGCGAAATAATGTAATTTCATGGATTACTTACGAAGAAATAAACACAGAGAACAAAAATAGATGGAACCGCCTGACCTAACCCGACCCAGCCTAAGCTAACCTATGATAATATAGTAGATAAATAACATAGTCAAACCTATCCCAAGAAACCATACCTATCCATCACAGTGAGATAGCACCATTTCGATGTCATCGAAGTACTTCCATAATATGCATTGCATGAGTATATCGAAAAATACAACCTGACTGACCTGAACCGACATGATTTAGCCTAACAATTATTTAGCCAAACCATGTATTGTTATACGACCATGAGATATCACCGTCTTGATGTCATCAGGGGCGGTCCGAGGCACCCAAATGAGGTGAGGCAGGAAAAATCGCGACTGTACACCCCTCCCCAGAACAAAATGTCCTCGGATTTTCCCCACCTTACCTCTTTGGTTCCGAAAATTCGCAGCTGTTTTTCTCAGGGTGTGCCTCTGGCTGAAAATTTGGGGGTAAAGATGCACTTGAGCATTGTCGGAGGAGAGCCTCTTCCCGACCGGAAGGGCGCTACATTCCATGGGGAGTGCATGCCTCCAGATCCCCCTGCATCCGCCCCTGCCTTCCCAAAGCAGCGGTGGCCTCCCTGGTCCTTTCTTGATGACGTGATTTTTATCATATGATAGATAAGAAACTTTTGTTTCAAGGATTTATCAGTGAGATTTATTATGCTTGATGATGGTCGATATTTGTGAGGCTGTTATAGATAACAGGTATAACAATATATATATATATATATATATATATATATATATATATATATATATATATATATATATATATATATATATATATATATATATATGTATATATATATATGTATATATATATGTATATATATATATATATATATATATATATATATATATATATATATATATATATATATATATAGTATATATATATATGTATATATATATGTATATATATATATATATATATATATATATATATATATATATATATATATATATATATATAGACCATAGCCGTAGGAACGTCTCAAAAAGTGGGTGGGCCAGTGAACCCAGGAATTTCGCAAAGTACTTGGTTGAGCACTTTTGGATAGAGAACCCGAGCATTTTAATAGTGAACACACAACTTTCACCACTAGAGGGGGGGGGGGGCAGGCCATGAGGGCGCCTATGGCTAACAACAACATGTGGTACTGAAAGAGAACTATCATCGCAATATAAGTACTTACAAATTCACACTTCTCGTTGGAATTGGACCGCTTTTCACGACTGATGGATAAGTTTGTAATACCTAATAGGTTTATCTTCCTGGTGCGAGTGAAGCCATTAGTATTAGTGTTCAAACACAATTTATTCAACTTCCGCTATGTGCGTGTGTGGGGAGGGGGGTGCAAGCTCATTTCAGCCTCACTAATGAGTATGTGGTGTGCCATAGTTTCCATGATATAGTACTATACATCTTTAAGATACCCCCCGTTGTAAATGTTCACCGATGTTGATGAGGAGAAAGAATAAGCAAGAACGTAGCTTACTCCCTGGCCCATGGCAAAAGAAGTCTCATGATTGATGCTGGAGAGGCTGAGAAACAGGAAAGACGGATTGAAAATTATTTGATCCAATGTGTGGCAGACCAAGATTGGCAGGCTGACAGACTGGGGAAAAGAAAAACGCCATACATAAAAATACATGGTTTGGTGTTCATCATCAGGGCGTAACTGCAACACACAGGTGATCAGTCACCTCAATCATCTCTGTAGTACACATCGTGCACCTTAGAATATCCACCGCTTGAAACGAAATGATACAACCACATCATGTCGCACCCGGCTGAAACGGATTGCAAGCGCTTGTTTTGGGGACCAACAATTCAGTGCAAAATAGCTTAAGAGCCACACGGACCAATCCTGAATTCAATTCGATGATTAGTTCTTTTCTTCCTACGTTTTCTGATGGCTAAGAAATCCGGATAACCGCTGATGTTTGATGCACCTCATCTCTTTGGTTAAATACGCTCCCAGATTGGCTACTGAACTGGGGCTCTTTAGGTGCCCCAGTTAGGTGTTCCTTTTGACCTTACCGTTTTCTTTGTCTACGGACATATTTAGGGCTCCAGCCAATTTTTGTTAGAGACCAGCAAATTTTTGCAACCCCGGATTTTGTGTGCACCAACGATTTTTTTTAAGGTATTGGCCCGTTTTCGCAGACCCCGAAGTGTTTATTTAGTGCCTGTTTTGTGTTCCTTTTCTAGAACAATGTGATTTTTTAGGCCCCCAGCCTGTTTTTGAGGTCCCCATGCGGTCTGAAGTCCCCGGTGTACTTCGAGTGCCCCGTTGTATTTTTTTGTAAAACTCCCGGTGTGTTTATTTAGAGCTGCAATGTATATTTTAAGGCCCTACCGCTTCTTGCCAGACTCGGTACGCTTTGGTGGGCCCGGTACATTTTCGTCCTCCAGTTGCGCTCTTAGGGTCCCACTGTGTTTATTTGTGGTTCCTCGTTCACATTTGTGGGACCCCAGCATGCCATTGGTGGCTCCGGTATCATTTTTCGGGTCCCGTTGCGACCTTTCGTGCCCAGGCGCGTGGTTCCGGGGGATCCGACGCCAGTATTCTGGGCTCGACGCAATTTCTGATGTCTTCTTCTGAACTATGTAGTATCCGAGCCACGGCTTGATTTTTCGGGCTTCCGGCGACATTTTTTGTGTGTCCCGCTGCGATTTTTTTTTCGAGCTCCGGTAAGTTTTTCGGTGCCCTATGCGATTTGTTAAGGCTTCTGATGATATGTTTGGGCTATGATTTTCCTGGCTCGGAAATTTATTTTTCGGAATCTCTCTTTATTTTGGAGGGCTCCGGCTTGATTCTTGTTCGATTCCGATGCGATTTTTGGGCCACGCTGTGCATATTTTGGGCCATGGACGCCAATTTTTTAAAGCCCCCAGGGGAATTTTCGATGCCCCAACCAGAATTTATGGGACTACCGACAGGAATTTCGGGTCCCAATCGCGATATTGTGAGGACTTGGCGATAGTTCGCGGGGTGCATTGTACTTATCTGGGCCCCAGCGCGATTTTGGCGTTCCCGGCGCAAATATTCTGGCCCGGTGCAGGTTTTTTTCGTGCCCGCTGTATTTATTTATAACCCCTAATTCTGGGGACGCGACGCGAATTCATGGGGTCCCAGAACAATTTTTGGGGACCCCGGCGCGATTCTTGGGTTCTTGGGGGCCCACCTCTTTAGGATGGGGAGGGGGGGGGAATTTGTCTCTTTGGTATGCCACTGCTGCTTCTCAACGAGTTTTTTTTTCAGCCTTCAGAGTAGAAAGGCCCTTAGGTGAACTTACTTTCGGGACCTGTTCTGAATTTTCCGGTGCTCGGGTCGACTCGATGGAGTCCCTTTGCGATTTTTTGGGGGTCGACTTTTGTTTTTGTAAGCCTCTTGCGTGATATTTTTGGGCTCCGGACCGGGGCCCCCGGTACGATTCTCCGGGCTCCCGGTATACCTTTTTTTCGGTGCTCCAACGCTCTTCTTTTCCGGGGCCAGACGCGTTTTTTGGTGTCTTTGACGCAATTTTTGTGGCCGCAGAGTGACATTCCGGGCAGGAATTGATGTTGGGGAAGCCAGCTGCAACTTGTGGGGTTCCGGCGCGACTTTTTGTTAAACCCATAGTGTGATTTCCAAGGGCAGCGGCGTGACGTTTTTTGGGTCTCAGTGCGATTTTTAAACCCTGTCGTCATTTGTTGGGATACCTATCGCGAGTTTTAGTGGCCTCGACATGTCTTTGGGGCCCCAACACGTTTTGGTTTCTTTTGGAGCGATTGTTGGGACCCCAGAATGATTTTCCATGTCCGGACTATTTTTTCGTTGCCCCGGCTTCATTTTTTGTGTGTTCCCGATGATACTTTTGTGGCCCCCGAACTGTCGAGACCCTAGCGCGATTTTCAGGGGCACGGGCGCGACTTTTTGGTACCTTCAGGCTCGGCGGGATTTTCAGTGGCCCCGGCCCAACCTTTTGGGGTCCCCGTTGTTATTTTCAAGAACCTCGGCACAACTTTGTCGGCCCCCAGCGTGATTCTCTGGGCCCAGGCGCGAACTTTTGAGGCCCCAGCGTGATTTTCAAGAGCCCAGCCCTTCTTTTTGCAGCCCCATCGTGATTGTCAAGGACCATGGCACCTTTCTGTGCTCCAAGCGTGATTTTCAGGGGCCCGATCCGACTTTTTGGGGCCCCGGCAAGTCTTTTTCCAGGGTTCCAAGGTCTTTCCATTTCCAGAATCCCGGCCCGATCGTCTAAGGCCTTAGTGTGATTTTCGGGCGCCTTGGCGCGACTTTTCGGGGGCCCCGTGATAATTTGTGGGGTCCTTAGCGATATTTTCAGGGGCCCGGTTTCACATTGTGAAACCCTCAGCGTCATTTTAGGGTGCTCCAATTCACCCCTTCGGTACGCCACTGCGCATTTCTCAATGCTTTTATAGCTTAACAATGACGTCTATGGAGTAGATCGCACAAAATCCACTTTCTTATCCCAATTTAACTGATTGCACGACATGTAGTGTTCAGAAATATACATCCTGCAATTGGCCTACATTCATTCCATTATCTTCGGGGTTCTTAAACTCAGCCTGGACGTACATATCACTGGACGATGAAAATCCTTGATCCTTCCCTGAGTAGTCTCCGTTGTAATTCGGTGTTTTAGTTCTTTCAATCCAAGTGTCTTCATTTAATAGATTCTGGGATCAGAGTCTTCGCTAAACAAAGATCGTTACATATACCATGAGCCCACCATCTGACCGAACCAATTCTGTTGAACGACATAATTTGAATTCAATGTTGAACGTGCTGTCAACGCTACTACGCAGTTACCCAGCTGAAGAAACACTCGGATCAGTTGCCATGCTCGACATGTGCCTTCTCAGGTCACATGACAAGCATCACTCGTCACTCGTCACATCATCACTCTTCATATCACTCCTAATGTGACCTTGTCAGGTCGCATCACGAGCGCCTAATTCTGTCGGGGGATTATAATATTATGAGAGGCGTTATCGCACTTGAAGTTGATATAATAGGGCGTGGACTTCATTATTGTATATATGCTACCATAATCAATGATGGAAATAAGTATTTTGTTATGTTGGATGCCAGCACCGATAATACCCAGACATCTCACTCAAAAGGTTGGATATCTGTGTGCTGTGCCCAACTGTGAAAATCCATTGTAATGTCGAAATGTTAACGTTCTATTCCAGACTACAGTCACGCAATGGATGTATTGTGGCAGTAATGTTTACGCTTCAATAATCAAAATGCATGTAAATGTTGAAGTGTATGGCAGCTAGGACCAAGGCCATATATAATGCATGCCCATGTTATATCAAGGGAAGGAACTTACACTTGCGAATTATATGTCATGCCTTGATTATGTTATGTTGCTGCCTTCAGCCTTTATAATTTTCTACTGTAGGCAATATTACTGAAATCGATGTTAAATATGTTAACAGCCAAAGAACCACAGGGAATTTATAGCATGAATGTATTTTGGCACTGGCTGGCACATTATCTGCTTATATATACGTCTTTTCCTAACATAAGCCCTAATAACTAACTCTGTTGCATTACATCAACTCCTGAGTTAGTTGCGTTTTTGTAAGGTCATGTCCAGGTGCTCATGACTTAAAAAAAATGAAGCGCCACGATGTGACATGTGCAGCTTCTACTTAGTTATGGATTGCAGGGAGTTTTTCACATATTCAAATGTGTGCATGCTGCTTTTTAGGAAATGTAAATGTCTTTAAAAAAAAAACGTGTGTGTGTGTGGGGGGGGAAACTACCATTGTTTCCCCCCCCACACACACTTTGAAAAGTAGATGGGCCATGGCCCCCTGCCCCCTGTTCATATGTTTATGATTGAGACAGAACGTTGATTGCATAGATCTAGGCAGCATAGGTGCAGATCCAGGAATAATGTTGGCTAAAATATAAAGTTCCTGATTACAATTGTTTGAAAAAATACAATTCATATCGTCATGGTAAGTTGTGGATGTGCTATTGTAAACTGAGCAAACATTAAGCAAGGTATTTTGGTAAATTTGCAGTTTATGGTGAGTTTTGATTTCTTGGAATTTATTTGTTTAATGCAATGCATATTAATGTGCAGAACATGATGTGACCACTCACGTCCTCTGCAAATACATACTTTTCAATTGGCAGGCAAAATAACACCCAAAAAGGGGTTTGGATTTGGGTAATATAGCATAAAAATGATGTTCCAAATACATGAAAAAGTACCTGTAGGAGAGGCCAAGTCTAGTTGATGCAATTTTGGCGAAACTCAAAACAACTCACCACTTTAGAAGGATAGCGAGGAGATAGCCACACCTATGTCAAGCCTAAGCCTTCTAGTATCATCGCCAATAATTATTTTTTTTCCTGGCATCCTCTGGGCTTTCTACCAGAGAGTCCAACATCGCGCAACTACCGGTTCATCAAATTACCTCGCTGTAGGGGTAGGTTGTTACTGACGATGGGGTATGTTGATAAAATGTAGGTTAAACAAATATATTATCTATAGGTGACATTACTTTACGCCATCTGAAAGGTCCATGTTTCACCTTTACAGTGAAAATACTATTTTGAGTCCTGGCTGACCATAGCTCATGGTTTATGCCATTTATGGAATGCGCAAACGTTCATTCCGTAGCTGCACCTTTTCCTTCGTTCAGTCTTTTCCGTCAGGTGATAAATTCCCGTAGAAATATTGAATATGTTTACACTGAAACAATTCTAGCAAACACCTTCATATAAATAGGCAATTCTGTGGTTATTTTACTCAATTACCAGTGCACAAAACGTTGAATCAGGCTGATGTTGATACAAACTGATTAAGTTAATGCAGGCTGCATCAATTTACCCCGCAGGCTTTCTAACGTGAAGTCTGCAACATGTTATGCAACATTGCGAGTGCAGTGTAGCGGCAAACGATAAAAGCATTTCACCGTTGCAGAGCTGAGAGAGTATGGTAATGATAACAGACACCTAGAAAGCTAGCAAGTGGACGTACAATTAGAAATTAAGTGGGAAGCACAGACATTGAAATTTTACTTTCGACGCAAAAATGTGCCACATCGTCACCATTCTACAGCCGCGGGTCGAAAGGACTTGAGCTTGTTCTCGCCGTGGGAAGAGGGTGTCCATAGCAGTATGTATCGTAACCATGGCAACCGGCTTCATACTCTTGGAGGGAATGTTGTATGAATCATCCCGTGTATCATATAGCCCCGGTCTCCTCTACTTAACACAACCTTACCTAACCTTGCCTAACCTTCCATGTAAGAAAGGAAATCCTTTTTTTAATTAAAAATTTCCAAACAGTCATTTCTTCGTTAAAAAATAGAATTTAAAACCTAACCTAACCTAACCTAACCTAAGCTAGCTTCAACTGTTTTTTAAAGAAAAAAATGGGGAAAAATCCCAATAAAAAAAGTCCAACCTCCAACAAAAGCCTAACCTAACTTAACTTAGCCAAACCTAACCCTTTGTATGCAACATGGAGGTAAAATATGTGCAAAACTTGTCTTGTGGTTACCTTAAGCTGCAATAATACCAGTATTTTTACATCAAATGGGTCATTACATGACTACTTTTTCACACCGAAAAAAAAGCATGTCGTATGGACTGTCCACAACGTTTTTCTTCTAATATAGGCATGACTACTTTTCCTCATTCTACACAAGCTTGGCGCACCAAAAAGAGGTAATTAAGGAAAATCCAATCACTTTTTCTTGTCCAAACAAAAACTATATTTCTCCGTATTGGTATAGAAGCCCTTGAGAGCAAATCAGAAACAAGAATGCATGGACTGAACTTGTTGAAGCCTGCTCAGCAACTTCTTTGGGTGACATTTCTTTGGGAAATCACATATAAGCAATACATTTTCTTCTTTAAAATCATGTCACCTAGCATTGATACTGCAGATGATACGTAATCCTCCAGTGATGTAGTGATATTAGGTGATCCAACATCAGTAGGTTTATGTGATCCGATATCAGTAAGCTTAGGTGATCTAACATCAATAGATTAGGTTAGGTCTGGTGAGATGAGGTCAGGTTTTTATTGTAATATTACATTATTCTTCAATATATACTGTCCCACATAAAACACTTTTTCAACCAAGAATTCCCTCGGGGCTTATTCCACATATTTACCCAAATTACATGACCTTGATATTAACAACCCATACGCATTCGCATTCAGCATCCTATTCGCACACTCTCCGATTTCGTTCATTTTTTCAGGATATGATCTTTGTCGCTTGCCAAAGTAAGGCATACAACAATCATTCAGTAGGATCCCCAGGGGTCAAGAAAGGTCATTCGTGTCAAAAACGGGTCACCACATATAATTCAAAGTATTTCACTTAGCCGAATGATTCCAACGCCTAGATGTCCGCTGTCCATCAAAGATGCAGCACATCTAATTACGTGACCTTCAATGCCACAGTTTGACCTCAGGTCACCAAAGTTGGTTTCGCTCATATACAATATTTATTTACGGGGTACCGAATAAAGTCATGGTGACACATTGGATATGCCTCTCGTTTGTAGGTAATAGTCTACATAGCAAGTACATAGAGCACATCGATTAAAATGACCCGTCGTGGCCACCGATTAATCACCGTTCTAAAAAGTGCCCCAAAATAGCAAATATACCAAATTCTTGTGTACCAGATAATTCCCGCAATATTTCACTTGGCAGCACGAAATAACACACAGACATTGCGTATGGCTCATGGATGTAGCACACTCAAGCGTCTGACGTACCATCTCAAAGTTTGACAATGTTCACGACATATTGTTTTGATCTTACACTATTGCCATCTACGGGGTACCGAATAATATCTTCCTAAATACATTCATCGGATGGACATTAGCGCCCAATAATCTCCCATCGGGCAAGAAAGCAGCACATGCAAGCATGTCACCTTCAAATTCAACGTTTGACCTCGGGTCAAGATAAACACCAACATTACGCCCTATGGGAAAATTACGGGGTACCAAATAACATTTTCCTGAATAGATTTATCGGATGCATATTATTTCATAAAATGCTACTAGGTTTTGCATAATTTGAGATTGAAGAAAAGTTTGCTCCAAGTCAAGCGGGGTTTTTTGTTGGCTGGACTGAGATGTCCCTCCTAGAAACTCTAGTGAATGCATGGAATTTATAGAGATAACTTAGCATCCCATCAAAGCCCAGTAAGAGCGCACTCCTCACGAACAGACTTCCTCGTTGGTCCTTCGATTCCAGTATTTACACTTTTCGTACCTTCCAAAGTGGGTGGGTGGTTAACTTGCTCCTGTCCCACAATGCTGCACATTCTCTTGTTTTCACGAATCAATGGGAACATTTGTGTGTAAAACATGGCCGGATGTACCTCAAAAGTGTCGTTCACACAGCGATGTGTGAAGGATTGCGGTACTCTCAATGGAGATCATCTCCATTGACAGTACAATGCACTCCACTCCAAAAAGGCCGCATACCCTGCGCTTGTTATGAAACGAAAGCGCAATATATGGCAATATCTGGCAGAGCTGTGTCTCTGCCAACCGCTAATAGAGTTGTTTTGAAGCTAAGAGGTAAACGTGAACTTCAATTTTCACCATAATTACTAGACACCCATGCATATTTGTTTCCAGTTTTTTCTTCAACTTTGCTACTTTCCAGTGGATGAAAGCATCATTTTGTATAAAATTAACAGTCAAAAATACTTCCCAGCTCTACTCAGATGAGGAACTACCTTAAGTGTCAAAATGGGCCGATCGCCCATGGATGTCATCCAAGTGCTTTAATATTCTGCAGTTTATATTTATTGTCCGATGGTGTTGGCTGTTTTTGGGGTCGACTTCTTTGCATGTGGAGCCATTGTACTACATGTGCAGACAATGTGGGATTATGGTCGAAACCAACTGACAACAGGGAGGTGTGTCGCATTCGTGTTTATTATATCTAAGAAGAATCAGTCGTGAATACTTCTTCAACTGATCCAATATTCTGGTGAGGCACAATAACACCAGGTTCCTGGTAGGTGTTATTTGCCAAGTGGATTTGGAGCTTCCGGGTCTTACCCAAATCTGCCTGTACAAGCATTGATTACTGTGATTGAGGTTTGAATGCATATAGCTACCAGGGCGGACTATCGTTAATGATAGCAAATGAATGGATGTGTCTAGTTCGTTTAAGGAAGTCTGGGGCGAATCAAAGTGTTAGGAAGAGGAATGGCTTGTTTATGGTGCACGAAGAAACATGTTATGAGCAGAGATAGGCTCGGTGGTCTCGTGCGCAGACCGTGGCTCGTCACCATTAGTCAGGGCCTGCTCTACGTGCCACATACCTGGTAGATGGCTGTGGTGGAGCAGCATGACACCTCGTCAGCATTAGTCAGGGCCTGCTCTACGTGCCACATACCTGGTGGATGGCTGTGGTGGAGCAGCATCCTGTCTCCGCACGGAGAGCGAGAGCGAGAGCGAGAGCGAGAGAGAGAGCGAGAGAGAGAGAGAGAGAGAGAAGAGAGAGAGAGAGAGAGAGAGAGAGAGAGAGAGAGAGAGAGAGAGAGAGAGAGAGAGAAGAGAGAGAGAGAGAGAGAGAAGAGAGAGAGAGAGAGAGAGAGAAGAGAAGAGAAGAAAATATATATATATATATATATATATATATATATATATATATATATATATATATATATATATATATATATATATATATATATATATATATATATATATATATATATATATATATATATATATATATATATATATATATATATATATATATATATATATATATATATATATATATATATATATATATATATATATATATATATATATATATATATATATATATATATATATATATATATATATATATATATATATATATATATATATATATATATATATATATATATATATATATATATATATATATATATATATATATATATATATATATATATATATATATATATATATATATATATATATATATATATATATATATATATATATATATATATATATATATATATATATATATATATATATATATATATATATATATATATATATATATATATATATATATATATATATATATATATATATATATATATATATAGAGAGAGAGAGAGAGAGAGAGAGAGAGAGAGAGAGAGAGAGAGAGAGAGAGAGAGAGAGAGAGAGAGAGAGAGAGAGAGAGAGAGAGAGAGAGAGAGAGAGAGAGAGAGAGAGAGAGAGAGAGAGAGAGAGAGAGAGAGAGAGAGAGAGAGAGAGAGAGAGAGAGAGAGAGAGAGAGAGAGAGAGAGAGAGAGAGAGAGAGAGAGAGAGAGAGAGAGAAGAGAGAGTCCTGACATACTCCAGAGTCAGCGCCAGCAACGTCTCCCATTGTGACGTCAGTAGTAGCTGTTCCGAGTGCTTCCGATAATAGAATAATAGAATAAGCCGAAGCTTGTGACGCCACATTGTGATGCAGGTAACGGGAAGCCGTGACGTCACATTGTGATGCAGATGACAGGCAGCCGTGACGTCACATTGTGATGCAGGTGACGGGCAGCCGTGACGTCACATTGTGATGCAGGTGACGGGCAGCCGTGACGTCACATTGTGATGCAGGTGACGGGCAGCCGTGACGTCTCATTGTGATGCAGGTGACAGGCAGCCGTGACATCTCATTGTGATGCAAGTGACGGGCAGCCGTGACGGGCATCCGTGACGGGCAGCCGTGACGGGCAGCCGTGACGGGCAGCCGTGACGGGCAGCCGTGACGGGCAGCCGTGACGGGCAGCCGTGACGGGCAGCCGTGACGGGCAGCCGTGACGGGCAGCCGTGACGGGCAGCCGTGACGGGCAGCCGTGACGGGCAGCCGTGACGGGCAGCCGTGACGGGCAGCCGTGACGGGCAGCCGTGACGGGCAGCCGTGACGGGCAGCCGTGACGGGCAGCCGTGACGGGCAGCCGTGACGGGCAGCCCGTGACAGGCAGCTGTGACGGGCAGCCGTGACGGGCAGCCGTGACGGGCAGCCGTGACGGGCAGCCCGTGACAGGCACCTCGTAACCGGCCTTCCGGGGGGAGAGAGGAAGAGAGGGATGTCCGGTCTGTCGAACGACCACCAGTGTCGCCGCCGCCGCCGCCGCCGCCGCCATCGCGCCGGTGTGGCTTCGGCTCTATCAGATTTATCGTTTTCCAATCAGCTGGGCGGCGGGCTCGATTTGGCCGGCAGAGACGTCACCAGGGTATTGGTAGCGGGAGTTGGAGCGATTCGGAGACGGCTTGCGGCGAAGCTGAAGGATGGTGCGTGGCCAGGTGAGCTGGGAGGCTGCGTGGCGGTCGATCTGGCTCGTTCTGCCGACAGTCGGCAACTGGCCGCGTCACGTGACATGTGCCGTCCAGGGCAGTCGGCAACTGGCCGCGTCACGTGACATGTGCCGTCCAGGACAGCCAACCGTCTCTTCTGCACCATCTAATGGGTCGCGAGGAGCAATGGCAATCAGGTGCACAGTTTTCCAGCCCTAAAAGGGTATCGTTGATGAGATGAAAGATCAGTGCCATTATATGCCGAAGTTCGGAAACAAGATTTGCACGATTTGCTTGGAAATTTGTCGTGCAACACGACTTGCTAATGCAGAGTCGATGTCAAAGGAGGAGTGCTTCAACTACGGAAAGCGACTTATTTTACGAACTGTATGCAAAAGGGGATCCAGTCGATCAGCTTGCATGGAGAGGTCGAGCAAACATTCTTTAAGTATTTAACGATACGAGAACAAGGAAGAGCTTAAAGCAATATTGTCTGAAGGAAATGTTTCTGGAGTTGAAGGAAGTTGTGTAAAATCACGATGTTCTCCTGCAAAACCACTACCCTGAGGGTTATGACCTGCCTCCAACCACTTCCATCAACTGGGTCCGCCCTTGGCTGTGCGGCCTGAGATGTGCGGCCTGAGATGTGCGGCCTGAGATGTGCGGCCTGAGATGTGCGGCCTGAGATGTGCGGCCTGAGATGTGCGGTCTGAGATGTGTGGCCTGAGATGTGCGGCCTGAGATGTGCGGCCTGAGATGTGCGGCCTGAGATGTGCGATCTGAGATGTGCGGCCTGAGATATGCGGCCTGAGATGTGCGGCCTGAGATGTGCGGCCTGAGATGTGCGGCCTGAGATGTGCGGCCTGAGATGTGCGGCCTGAGATGTGCGGCCTGAGATGTGCGGCCTGAGATGTGCGGCCTGAGATGTGCGGCCTGAGATGTGCGGCCTGAGATGTGCGGCCTGAGATGTGCGGCCTGAGATGTGCGGCCTGAGATGTGCGGCCTGAGATGTGCGGCCTGAGATGTGCGGTCGCACGTGTCACGTGCACGTGCGCATGGCTGGTGGAGATCCCAGACGGGTCGGCGGAGGGGGAGGGAAGGCGTTGTCTGGACCCCTCTGATTGGGTACCATGCAAATGCAAATTTGTCATTTTCGCCATTCAATCTGAAAATGTCTTGTAAATAAGGACTTGGACCCCCTGGCTTCGTGAGAAATATCCAGTACTGCACATGCGTTACTATTCAATTATCGTGGCATTAAGCCATGGCTCGTCGCTTCGCTTTGTGTTGTCTTTTCCTCGGTCAGCCCAAAAATCAGTGGGAGTGGAGATCTAAGCCATAGCTCAGTCCTAATTACTTTGATATGTGGCTTGAAGTTTGATGCGTTCAGCGTAACTGACCCATTTGATAATTTTCTCATTTTCAAAAGTTTTTAGTCGAAAGTCCACAAAAGCTATAGTAAGGCAGGGTATAAAAGTAGTGTGGGGTTCCCAACTGTCGCTTCAGGCACCCCACGCTACATTTCCCCTACTAAGGAGCATGTTCCGCTTCCATCGGTGTTAGTCATACACGACTCGAATCAGCATCACTGCGCATAGATGGGAGCCTCCCATAATTATTGCTGCTGCCAAAGTCTGACTGGAGCTCATTCATTGCATGTATCACGATTGGCCTAATGTTTTTTGTTTTTTTTAGTTATTGGTTAGCCATGAACTCATACATGGAGCTTTTCCGACCACCACTGAAAAGGTCAAGCGTAATTTGAAATTGTGGAGCATCTTTCCAAACCATCCTTTTCCATGCCCTATCGCATATTTTCTTCAGCTTCAGCGTCACATGAGGAATTTGTGCTGCACTCGCTCTATCCTCTGCATGTGCTCTTCAGCCCCCCACCCAATATAACACTGCACAACTCTAAAATCGAACGGACCTTGGCACAATAAGTGCCCAGCACTGTCGTATTATTGCACTGATACCGCAATATGCCACTTTTTATGTCTGAAACGATCTGATCAGGAGTCCAAGTGTTTTATTCGCTTTACGCACAATGCTGTACACGTGGCTGCACAAGGTGAGATTTTCATTAGATAAAACGGCCAGGTGGCACATCTCGCTCACCCTCTGTATGGCTACTCCGCCTATAGTGTAGACACCAATCGTTGGAGAGCGTCGCAGCGTTACGGTCAGCACCTTACACTTGGCTGGATTAAGGTGTGAGCTTCACGATAGCAACCAGCGACACAGTACGTTCAGTACTTCCTGCAGAGAATCCACATCAACACTACCGTCTACTCTGCTGACATCAAAACTACCGTCTACTCTGCTGTACAATTTGACGTCGTCCGCAAACAGCAAACAGTTCGTCTCGACAGAGGCTGACAGGCCGTTCATAAAGCATCACATAGTGAAGGTGATAGCAAACCACCGTCGGGTTTGGCCGACGTCCCCGGAATCCATGGTGAACACTTGTCATTCACAGCCACCTGCTGCTCCCATCCAGCCAGATATGATTCGCAAATGCTTTGTTTGAAATATGAAATGAATGCTTCGGTTTGCACAGAAGCAACTTGCGATCCATACTTTGGAATGCTGAACTGTAGTCAGCATATATCACATATGTCTCTGAACTATCTTATGTGTTGCTCCAGGCAGCGCGCAGTACGATGCCCAGATTAGAGTGGCAGGAAATGTCGGCATGAACGCTTGATGCCTATCTGACGGAGCCGGTTTCACGTGGGCCGGTTTCACGGAGCCGGTTTCACGGAGCCGGTTCACGGAGCCGGTTTCACGTGGGCATGTGGGCGGGTGTTGGGGACTCGTTCAGGGAACTTATTAAGCAGACGTGCCAGGGACACGGAGCGATAGTTCGTTGGCAAACTCTTGGCTCCTTTCTTAAAAATTTGCATGACATTCGCTCGCTTCCACATCTGTGGAATACCCTCCGTTGCAAAGACAGCCTGCAAATCTTAGTGACTGGTGCAGTCAACTCTTCTGTACATTCACAGATCACCCGTGCGCTTACGTCGTCACAACCACAGGCCTTGGGTTGGTTAACACCGGACAGAATACCTCGGACAGTTTCCTCCGTCGCATCAAACGAGCACAGGGGGTCTAATGGGTGCTCGCGTGCCACCGGATACCGTGCCACGCGTGGGGTCCGATAACTCAGCAGGTAATGCACGGCTCAGCAATTCAGCCTCATTGCGTTTGCGATTCGTTTGCTTGCGATTTTCTGATCACCGTTCGTGAGAATAGACATTGCACTGTCTGCATTGCACTTCCATTCAGAATTTTCAGGTAAGTCCGAAAGCGTTTGGGGGTAGATTTCAATTATCCGATCAGTCCTTTTAGGTAGGCATACAACTTATTCACTAGAGAGCTACTTATCTCATTTTCTCCTGAAACACGGTTTCAGTCTCGGGAGATCTGTTTCTCTTCACACGTCGATGGGTGGCCTCCTTATGCGTCAGAGCCGCTCTCAACGCGCCGTCGGACCACGGCTGTCGCCGCCGACTCAGATCGACCTGCTCCGTCGGACCACGGCTGTCGCCGCCGACTCAGGTCGACCTGCTCCGTCGGACCACGGCTGTCGCCGCCGACTCAGGTCGACCTGCTCCGTCGGACCACGGCTGTCGCCGCCGACTCAGGTCGACCTGCTCCGTCGGACCACGGCTGTCGCCGCCGACTCAGGTCGACCTGCTCCGTCGGACCACGGCTGTCGCCGCCGACTCAGGTCGACCTGCTCCGTCGGACCACGGCTGTCGCCGCCGACTCAGGTCGACCTGCTCCGTCGGACTACGGCTGTCGCCGCCGACTCAGGTCGACCTGCTCCGTCGGACCACGGCTGTCGCCGCCGACTCAGGTCGACCTGCTCCGTCGGACCACGGCTGTCGCCGCCGACTCAGATCGACCGGCGCCGTCGGACTACGGCTGTCGCCGCCGACTCAGGTCGACCTGCTCCGTCGGACCACGGCTGTCGCCGCCGACTCAGGTCGACCGGCGCCGTCGGACTACGGCTGTCGCCGCCGACTCAGATCGACCTGCTCCGTCGGACCACGGCTGTCGCCGCCGACTCAGGTCGACCTGCTCCGTCGGACCACGGCTGTCGCCGCCGACTCAGGTCGACCTGCTCCGTCGGACCACGGCTGTCGCCGCCGACTCAGGTCGACCTGCTCCGTCGGACCACGGCTGTCGCCGCCGACTCAGGTCGACCTGCTCCGTCGGACCACGGCTGTCGCCGCCGACTCAGGTCGACCTGCTCCGTCGGACCACGGCTGTCGCCGCCGACTCAGATCGACCTGCTCCGTCGGACCACGGCTGTCGCCGCCGACTCAGGTCGACCTGCTCCGTCGGACCACGGCTGTCGCCGCCGACTCAGATCGACCTGCTCCGTCGGACCACGGCTGTCGCCGCCGACTCAGGTCGACCTGCTCCGTCGGACCACGGCTGTCGCCGCCGACTCAGGTCGACCTGCTCCGTCGGACCACGGCTGTCGCCGCCGACTCAGATCGACCGGCGCCGTCGGACTACGGCTGGTGTGACCACTGCGATGTGATCCCGGTTTGCCGCGGGACCAAATGGATTAGGGGGGGGGGAACGTTCCTTGCTGGAGCAGGCTCTGGTTTGAGCCCCCACCTCTTGGCCGCTGGCAACACTTATGTGAGTCGTCACGAACCCTGACAGACGTAGCACCAGTCTCTCGAGTGCATCCCCACAAAGCGTTTCTTCCGAAAATGATATTTTGAGGAAAGCTTGGTCAAGGATAGCCATTACGGCCGGTTTGGCGCCCTTCCTGGACGGACACCGCCGCTCTTTGATATCATGGCCCCTCTTGTTGAATTTTTTAATATGCATGGATAGGGGTGGATCCAGAAATTCGGTCGTGGGGCGAGGGGGACTTGTTCTGGAGAAGGGCCGTTTCTTAGATGTGACGATTTTTCTACGAGTGGCGCAATGGGCTGAAAAAAACGTGGAACGAGGCGTTGCTGGAGATCCAGGTGGGCCTGGGGGGAGAGGGACCAAACCCCGTGGTTTGGTACCCTACGAATGTTAATTTGTCGGTTTCCTATTTAATCCCAAATTATATCTTAAAGATACGGACTTGGACCTAGCCCCTGGTTTCATGACAGATATTCACCCTGGGTCGGATGGATAGGCGGGTGCACTTGGGTGTCCTGAATGGAAGCCATTTTTCAGTTAAAGATAAGCCACATCTCTAACAAAGGGGGGGACACTCCCCAGATACCGTCCTGGATCCGCCACTGGCCCTTGGCCTTTTCACAGACCCACGACCACATTTCATATAGAAGTTCTGCGATAGCCACTACAACTCAAATTTAGGCTATAGCTAGACAAGGTGTTCAGTCATGATGTTCGTCACAGAGCGAAGAATTTATACAAATTTTGGCTGAACTGAGGTGGTTCGGCTATTGCAGATAATGGGGTCTGAAAGTTGATAAAGATGTAGATGGCGCTGAGAGTCAATGGCCACCCAGCCTTCTTTGGCGAACCTAAAGCGCTATGTTTTGTGGGTTAGGGAGGGCAGAATCTTTATATTTAAAAAGCCTATTGTACATTTTGTAAGCAGCGTATGTTGTTTGCGCGTATTTAATTATGTTGAATGTACTTCAGACACGTCTAGTTTGCTGGGATATTTACCATTAGTGCGCTAGAAATTAGGAGAAGCAAGCCAGAAGTATGGGTGTATGTGCGGTTCCCGGCTGCCATAAACGTGATCCATCTATCAGGTTTCCAGCAGACTGCAAGGTAAGAAGGCAGAAAATTGATTTGAAAAACAACTATTGTTTGACTGCCTTTCTGTAAAAGACGTAGTGGGAACCATTTAGGAAAGCACTGGTAAGGTACCCAGGCACATTAGGTACCAAGGTAAGTACCTATCTATTGTCCAGACTGTAAAGTATGGCACAAGGTTCACTGGGGCACATCAGCCCACAGTGAAAATATGCACCAATCCACACCAAGGGTGAGAAATTGACTCCAATCTGCACCCCCCCCCCCCCCAATCCATAACCAGGAATTTGTCATGGCTAATACCTAACATGCTAAGATTGGATTGTTAGCCTACTTAATTAGAAACTAATAATTTGAGTTCCACCCAGTGGCGTCGCCACGAAATTCTTCCAGGGGGGCAAGGTCGAAAGGGGGCCTCCTGTTACCCGAAAGGGGGCCTCCATTGTGTTAGGGTCTCATATTGTTTTTAGGCTCTTATACTATGGTTCGAGGATGGGGAACATGATTTCATATTGTTTTTTTGTTTGTTCTTGGCATGGTGCATCATTTACTCAAAACGCAATAGCACTAATCATTTCGGCTGAAAACTGGGCCATACCAGGGTATAAATAAGTAATATTTGGATAAATGCATAAGTGCCGAACAAACCATCGTCTCAATGCTTTCTCGAATCTTCCCGCTGGCCTCTAGATTGCAGCGAGCTGGCGGGGCTGGTGCTAAGCATATCTTACAGATATCTGCCATTGATCAACCCACTTTTAAGTCCTCCAAGTCTAACTGAATATAGCTAGATTCATCACTACTGTTATTTATTCCCATCAGCTTGATGTCATAAGCAAAGCTTGAACGACCATTCCTCAGTCCAAGGACGACAATTTCGTAAAGGTGACAACGAGAAATGGATTGCATTAGTTTTTTTAGCGTCATCTTAGGAATTTGTTTATTTTTATAACATTTGGTGCTGGCTGCAAGGCAGCTGTCACACGAGCTAAAATATATCCTCAGCGAATAAATTCACGGCAAGAACAAGCATTGAACACCAATGCATAAATGACAATGCAACAATGCAACAATGTCAGTACATACATAATCCAATCCTTCACATTCCACGCCGTCACGCCCATCGTTTTCGCTGTGCTGTGCCGTTTTGTAAATGACGTTGAGAAGGTATGGAAGCTGGGAAGCTCTAATCATGCAGGCTGTTAGTTAGTTAGTTAGTTATTGTGGTTTAGGGGCGCATCGCATGCAGGCTGTAATAACAGAAAAGAAGTTTGTTGGAAGAAAATGCATTTAAAAACATCATTCATCCCATTTCATATGAGGCATGGATGTTGTATTGCATGCTTATGAGGGGTAATTTGTCCCCTCAATGTTGGCTTTTCCCCATGGGCGTATGTTTCGGAAAATTATTGAGGGACCAGTGGAGTACCTATATTTGCGTCAAGCAGGAGGGGGCAAACGGATTTGCAGGGGGGGGGGGGGGAGGGCACCTACGCCCATTAAAAAGTCCTTGGATTTCGACCGCTATTTTGTCAAAGGGTACATTTCGAAATAATATAATTAATCATCAACTAAATTGTCCTGTGGAGGGGCCTAATCTACCACTATGGTTTCTGATTGGTCGGATTTCAACCCTAACTCCACCACTCAGTTCTAAGGTTTTCTTTTGGTATCCCTTGATAAGTTACCTCACACTGCTGAAATTACACCTATACCACAAACCCGGATCGGTATCCCAAAAAACAAGCTGGAGCCCTCCAAAAAAGGAGATTCCAGCAAATAAATGTCAGGGTCAGGAAAATGGCTCTGTTGCACCGAACATTTTTTTCAAGATGCCTTCAAAAATTGCGTATGACTTCGAAAAGCATACCGGATCTCGAAAAATCGAGGTGGGATACATGGCGTCAGAGGTTCGAAGAATCAGGCCGGGATTCGGACTTTTAATAAAAAAAAACAGAAAAGATCCACAAAAATCGCGTTGAGCCCAGAAAGCTGGCGTTGGGTCTCCGGAACCACGTGCCTGGGCGCGATAAGTCGCGCTGGGACCCAGAAAAATCGCACCGAAGCCCCAAAATCATACTGGGGCCCCACAAATGTGTGTCAGAAGCCCCAAATATACACAGCGGGACCCTAAGAGTACAACGTTGCCAGAAAGTACAACTAACCCTCCAAAGCGCACAAAAGTCTCCCAAAAAGCGATAGGGCCTTAAAACATCCGTTGCAGCCCTAAATAAACATACCGGGAGCTCTAAGAAAAATACACTGCAAGCTCGCAAGGCGCACAGGGGCCATGAGGACGCACAAGGGCCTGGAAAAGAGGCTGGGGCCACGAAAGGCAACATGGTTCCAAAACGTACAAAACGACCGGGAGCTAAATAAACACATCGGGATCTTCGAAAACGCCCCGACACTTAGAAAATACTCCGTGCACAAAAAAACGCAACAAAGCCCTAAAACGAGCAGGGTTTAGAAGATGTATTAGGCCCATAACTTCAAAGTAAAATGTATTACCCACCACTTTAAAATACAAAATTTTACAATTTCAGGCATTGCAGTTCATAGCACCCGGTCGCCACGACGGCAACGTCAGTGCACGTGCACACCCATTTTTCGTATTCGGTGCATTCGCCACACATCGTGCGATGCTATGGTTTCTGCTTGGCCTTCTGCGTTTTGCTAATTGCTGCCACATGATAGACTTGCACCATATTTGGCGTGATGGAATGATTCGCATGGGCGTTCGCTTCGAAAAATCGATTGATTAAATTCGATCATTAGTTTCCTACTTCCCACATTTTCTGGTAGCTATGAAATGCGGTTTCCGCTGAGCTTTGATGCACTTCATATCTTTGCTGCTATCCTCCCAGATTGGATACCGAACCGAGGCCAAGCCTCGGCGTTTTTTTACCCGTTGCGTCTTTCTTGGTCTATGATTGTGTATTATGGCTCCAATCCATTTTTGTTAGGGGCCTAAAGCATTTTCGAACCCCCTGCTCGTTTTAGGGTTTGTTGAATTTTTGTACACCGAGGATTTTGACGTGTCAGGGCGTTTTCGAAGATCCCGATGTGTTTATTTAGCGCCGATCTTTTTGTTTGTGTTGGAACCATGTTGCCTTTTGCGGCCCCAGCCACCTTTTCAGGCTATTGTGCGTTAGCATGACCCCTGTGTGCCTTGAGAGCTTCCGGTGTATTTTTTAGACCTCCCGTTATGTATATTTATGGCTGCAACGCTTGTGTTAAGGCCCTGTCGCTTTTGTGAGACTGTGCGCTTTGGATGGTCAGTTGTATTTTCGGCCCCCGTTGTGCTCTTAGGGTCCCGATGTGTTTATTTTGGGCTTCTGACGCACACTTGTGGGGCCCAAGTACAATTTTGGGGCTTCGGTACGATGTTTCTAGGTCCCAGAGTGGCTTATCGCACCCAGGCGCGTGGTTCCGGAGACCCAACCCCAGCTTTCTGGGCTCAATACGATTTTGTGAAACTTTTCTGATTTTTTTAAAGTCCGAATCCCGGCCTGATTTCTCGAGCCCTTGGCGCCATGTTTTTGTATCCCACCTCGATTGTTCGAGATCCGGTTTGTTTTTCGGTGCCGTACGCAATTTGTGAAGGCATCTGATAATATGTTCGGTGCTCCAGAGCCATTTTCTTACCTGGGCATTTAGTTGTTGGAATCCATCCTTATTTTGGAGGGCTCCAGCTTGATTTGTGTTTGTGTTTGTGGTCACACTGTGCTTACGTGTGGCCCTAGACGGCAATTTTGTAGAGCCTCGACGGGACTACCGATGGGAATTGTGGGTCCCAAGCGCGATATTTGGGGGGCCCGGTTCGAGTTTGTGCGATGCGTTGTATTTAGCTGTGGCCCCAACGCGATTTTGGCGGTTCCTGTCACAATTTTTCGGGCCTCGGAGCGAGTTTTCCGGGGCTCGCCGTATTTATTTGGAGACCCATACGCGAATTCTGGTGGACCGACGCGAATTTTGGTGGCCCCAGCGCGATTTTTGAGGCCCCCGACACGATTCTTGGGAGCTTATCCCTCTCAGGATGGAGGGGGCATTTGCCCCTTTGATATAGCACTGCGGCCACTGAAGGAGTTTTTTTCCGTCCCAGAGTGACATTCCGGTTAAAATTGATTTTGGGGACAGCTGCAACTTTTGGGGCCCCGGCGCGACCTTCTGGGCCTCCAGTGTGATTTTCAAGGGCTGCGACGCGACTTTTTTGGGTCCAATGTGATCTTTTGGGCCCCGACGTCATTTTCTTGGATCCCTAGCGCGAGCTATAGCGGCCTCGACACTTTTTGGGGTCCAATGCGTTTTGGAGGCTTTTGGCGTCATTGTTGGGCCCACAGAGTGATTATTCATGTCCGGATTGTTCTTCGTTGCTCCGGCGTCATTTGTTTTGGTCCCAATGAGACTTTTGGGGCACGGTACGACCTGTTGTGCCCCTGGCATGATGTTCGTAGTCCGGGCGTGAATTTTCGGTACCCCAGGCTCAGCATAATTTGCGGGGGCCCCGGCGGGATCTTTTGGGGCCCATATCGTGATTTTAAAATACCCAGACTCGATTCTTACTATTTCTTAGGTGGTTCTTCTTGAAAATTATAGGCCTCCTGTCGCGTCGTCTCATTTCCTAGAGCCTTTTTACCGGTTTTCGATGTCTCCTTGTGTGTCCTACCCTCCTCCATATTCAATGGTCCTCCTCTCCCGTCTTGGAGGGCCTCTTGCATTCTGGGGCCCCTTTAACATGGCATGGGGCTTCCTCTCATCTTCGAGGAGCATTTTCTGCCAAATTAGGGGCCTCTTGCCACGCTTGTGTGCCTCCTCCTTTATCCTGGCAAAGCCTTACCCGTCTTGAGGGATCTTCAATTTTGGAAACCTCACCTCCTTCCATACCTGCTATCACTCCCATCTTAAGGGCCCCCTCTCATTTCCTGGGAATTCTTTCCGGGCTTCGGGACCTTATTTGGTCCTAGAGACCTACTCCTTCCCGAGTCCGGCAGGTGCCTCATTTCTCTTCTAGAGGCCTTCTTTTTCAAATTAGGGGCCTCCTCTCACGTCTTGGGGGCCTCCTGCTCTGCGTTCTCCTGCTCTGCGCTCTGGATTCGATCTTTACCCATCTTAGGGGTGGTCTCTTATCTCCTAGTGGACTCCTCTTCTCTCCCAGGCGCCGCCTCTGCTAAATCACTGGCAACCTTTCCTATCTTAGTGGCCTTGTTATATCCCGGGGACCTTCTTAGCCGTCTTCGAGCCTTCTTTTCCGCTTGGGAGCCATCTCTCTTATCCAATGGCCTTTCTCTCCTATTTTAGGGGCCTCCTCGTTCATCATCGGGTCTCGTTTCCAATCTTGTGTCGTTCTCTTCCGAATTAGGTGCCTCCTGCCACGTCTCTGGATCATCCTTTTCTATCTCGGTGGAACCTCACCCGTTTGGGGCCTGCTTTTGCGTCTCCGAAACCTTATCTATATCTTCCTTCCTTTTCCGTCTTAGGGCCTCCTCTCATATTCTGGGGCCTCCTTTCCGGTGTTGGAGCCTCTTTTGCAATCCTGGTTGCCTCCGTGCCATTTTTGACACTCTCTTGATTTCTGGGGACTCCTACCCTCTCCTAGGTGACTCATTTTTCAAATTAGGGGCCTCCTCTCACGTCATGGGGGGCCTCCTCATCTGTGTCTGGAGCCTCATTATCCTCTTAGCAGTGTGCTTTTGCGTCCTAGTCCTAGATCTTCTCTTCCAGGTTCCTCCTCTTCCAAAATATGGGCCTCATCTAGCTGGTCTCGGTGGCCTCCTCTCATTCCTGCGGAAACCTTCCTACCCGTCTTGGGGCCCCTATTGCGTTCGGAGAAGTCTCCCCTATCAGGTCTTAATTTTATATTGCAGGGGCATCTTCCGTCTTGGGGGCCTCGTTTTCCAACTTAAGAATATCCTGCCACCCATCGGAAGCCTTTTCGTCTAACCTGGGTGGCTTCTTGCCCGTCTCGGTGGCATCCTTTCCGTCCTGAGGGCCTCCTTTTCGTGCTGGGGTCTCCTTTTCGTCCTGGGGCCTCCTTTTCGTCCTGGGGGCTACCTTCCTATATCTGTTCTCTGTTCTACGTCTAGTCCTACGTCCTTTTCGTCCTTGGGTGCATCCTTTTCGTTCTAGTGGCCTCCTTTTCGTCCTGGGGCCTCCTTTTAGTCCTGGGGGCCTCCTCCCAATCTCTGTTCTACGTCTTGGGGCATCCTTGCGTTATGGGGCATCCTTTTCGTCCTGGGGGCCTCCTTTTCGTCCTGGTGGCCACCTCACAATCTCTGTTCTACGTCTTAGGGGCCGCCTTTTCGTCCTGGGGCCTCCTTTTCGTCCTGGGGGCCTCCTTTTCGTCCTGGGGGCCTCCTTGTCGTCCTGGGGGCCTCCTTTTCGTCCTGGGGACCTCATCCCAATCTCTGTTCTACGTCTTTGGGGCATCCTTTTCGTCCTTTGGTGCATCCTTTTCGTCCTGGGGTTGGTTGGTTAATTGTTGGAGTGTAGGGGCGCATGGACTGCGTCTTTCGTCCTGGTGGCCTCCTTTTCGTTCTGGGAGCCTCCTTTTCGTCCTGGGGGGCCTCCTTTTCGTCCTGGGGGCCTCCTTTTCGTCCTGGGGGCCTCCTTTCGTCCTGGGGGCCTCCTCCCAATCTCTGTTCTACGTCTTGGTGCCTTCCTTTTCGTCCTGGTGCCTTCCTTTTCGTCCTGGGGCCTCCTTTTCGTCCTGGGGCCTCCTTTTCGTCCCGGGGCCTCCTTTTCGTCCTGGGGGCCTCCTCCCAATCTCTGTTCTACGTCTTGGGGGCTTCCTTTGCGTTATGGGCATCCTTTTCGTCCTGGGGGCCACCTCACAATCTCTGTTCTACGTTTTAGGGGCATCCTTTTCGTCCTGGTGGCCTCCTTTTCGTCCTGGGGGCCTCCTTTTCGTCCTGGGGACCTCATCCCAATCTCTGTTCTACGTCTTTGGGGCATCCTTTTCGTCCTTTGGTGCATCCTTTTCGTCCTGGGGTTGGTTGGTTGATTGTTGGAGTGTAGGGACGCATGGACTGCGTCTTTCGTCCTGGGGGCCTCGTTTTCGTCCTGGGAGCTTCCTTTTCGTCCTGGAGGCCTCCTTTTCGTCCTGGGGGCCTCCTTTTCGTCCTGGGGGCCTCCTCCCAATCTCTGTTCTACGTCTTGGTGCCTTCCTTTTCGTCCTGGGGCCTCCTTTTCGTCCCGGGGGCCTGCTTTTCGTCCTGGGGGCCTCCTCCCAATCTCTGTTCTACGTCTTGGGGCCTCCTTTTTGTCCTTGGGTGCATTCTTTTCGTCCTGGGGTCTCCTTTTCGTCTTGGGGGCCTCCTCCCAATCTCTGTTCTACGTCTTGGTGCCTCCTTTTCGCCCTGGGGCCTCCTTTTCGTCCTGGGGGCCTCCTTTTCGTCCTGGGGGTCTCCTTCCAATATCTGTTCTACGTCTCGGGGCCTCCTTTTCGTCCTTGGGTGCATCCTTTTCGTCATGGGGTCTCCTTTTCGTCCTGGGGGCCTCCTTTTCGTCCTGGGAGCCTCCTCCCAATCTCTGTTCTACGTCTTGAGGCCTCCTTTTCGTCATGAGGGCCTCCTCCCAATCTCTGTTCTACGTCTTGGGGCCTCTTTTTCGTCCTGGGGGCCTCTTTTTTCGTCCCGGGGGGCCTCCTTTTCGTCCTGGGGGCCTCCTCCCAATCTCTGTTCTACGTCTTGAGGCCTCCTTTTCGTCCTGGGGGCCTCCTCCCAATCTCTGTTCTACGTCTTGTGGCCTCTTTTTCGTCCTGGGGGCCTCCTTTTCGTCCCGGGGGCCTCCTTTTCGTCCTGGGGGCCTCCTCCCAATCTCTGTTCTACGTCTTGAGGCCTCCTTTTCGTCATGGGGCCTCCTTTTCGTCCTGGGGGCCTCCTCCCAGTCTCTGTTCTACGTCTCTTATAGAGACCTGATTATATTTCCTGGTGGCCTCGTCAGTTTTGAGGCCTCATTGACAGCATGATATTCTGTCCCGTCGGCCTCCTTGCTCACCTTTTGTGCTGTGCATTTGCGGATAGGGGCCTCCTCAAATTTCAGGGGGGGCGGCGCCCCCCTGTTTCACGGCAGGGGGGGCGACTGCCCCCCTGCCCCCCCGGTGGCGACGCCCTTGGTTCCACCCATAAGTTATGTTCAGTCAAATTAATTTCACCAAAATTGCATTGCAGGTTAGGTTGGGCAGTGGGTATCTGGTCACCTAGAGCTAGGTACCTTACCAAGGTAGTTGTTCATATGGGCCCCAGTAGGGGCCCACACCCACCTCTCAGGGAGCCTGCACTGCTTGGGGCACTGACTCCCAGGGGCCCACATCTCTTGTGGGTCCCACATGCTGCTTACCTTACCTTACCTTACCTTAAGTACCTATTGTCGGGTAAAAATTACGCCAAAAAGTTGGTCCTGATTATAACAAAACATTACCCTTTCCTTATCTCAGTCCTGTTGATTCAGATTAGAGTCGTTAGTAAAATGAGAATAAGGAAAATCACCCACACAAACACACACACAGATGCACATATCACATGCACCCATGCATACACAACACCCACACCCCACACTCACCCAACAAATCTCACCAAAAGCCAGCACATGCATTTTTAACAGTAGGTGGGTAGAGATCTCTTACCTCTGGACCAGCTCTTCCTTCCTGCCCTTTGTGGATGCATGCCTTTCCCTTAATAAGCTTGAAAGTTGAGGTGTTGTGAAACTCCCATAAAAATCCCTATCACTATTCAAGTCCATAATTGCGCCTAGTAGCTACCACCGTAACGTGCAGTCAATAGCAAAGCACTTGCCAGCTCAGACGCGTATGTTCTACCCAAGCTAGTGGCCAGAGTCCGATAATTGGCGAGTTCCTGGCACACTGTAACCCATGAACAACCTTTCTTCAACACAATATTTCCGAAATCCTTGGCCTAAATGACTTGCAGCCCTAATAAAAGCCACATGCCAACACCGACTCTCGGCAACCCCACGCAAAATGCACAGCAAAGATGGCCGACGCCTCCTCGTCGGGTGACCATTGCGTACAGCGCCGCCCTGGTGGCCAAATCGTAGCTTTCAGACCCCATTACACTATTTCGTGACCGGAAGTTCAAACGCCGAATCGTATCAGTTTCATTCTGCGACTCGAATGTGCTGCATAATGGTTCTGTGTTTAAAAAAAAATACTAATGAAGACATATTTAGTTATTCCTGTTTTATTTTTTACTTTCTGATGTGGTGTTGCTGTTTTCCAACATTTTACTTTACGAATGTGATTTTTCAGCGAACAGAATAAGATATATGGCAATTAATTGCAGCACTATAACTTCAGTTCCGCGTCGAGTTCGTTTTTTCGCCGTTTGAGCGCCAAGCTGAAGCCGTGCGGACTCAAAATATCTAGAGACGTGCGGGCTAGCGTTTCCTCGGAATTTCCAGTGACTCGGAATTCCAGTTGACTCGGAATTTTCCATTCTAACCACTCTGGTTTCAATACCCGTGCACCCACGGACGGCTGAAGTGATATATTGGTTTGTATTGTCGCGATGCCGCGTTTAAAGGCATCTATTCTGTCCAGGCAGATAGTTCAGAGCGATACGATGGGTGCTCCTTTCGTGGTGTTAGATATAGCATGAATCGGCATAATAAAATACGCCATAGTGGCCTACCAGTGAAAGTCTTCGGTGAAATAGATTAATTTTTTAGCCAGGTGAGTGTTGTGCAATTAATGCGTGCTGCATATGCCTGCTTGTGTGCGGGGAAGATCGAAGGTCGAAGTGGCTAATTTCAATGTTTGTGGTATCTAGGTAAGAACATACCAATGTACCTACGCACTAGGTAGGTACCTACCTACCTACCTAGGTACCTACCAATTTTGTGTACATGTTTATACTGATGCCAGTCTGCAAGCTGATACTTATGGTCATCTTGATGGCTTGATCTCAAGGGTGGTGCTTTATATGCTTTTGAGAGAGCAAGTGCCCTGGGCGCTGTATGACCAACGCAGTTGATGCGCCCATAAGCCCAAATAACCAACCGAGGGCAAGTGCCCCCTCAAAGTTGGCTTTGCCCACCAATGTTAACTTTTAACATGGGACCATATGGAGTGTGCTTCCAATCCATTTGGGCTCCCCCATGCATTTCATCTCCACCAATAATTTTCGGAAATAAATGCCTGTTCTTGATCTTGTATGCATTTATCAATGTGTGAAGAAAGGCACCAAGGACCTGTGCTGTAATAGTGTATGCTGGTGCACTGAGCTAAAGTTGATGTGGTGCACATAGCAGTTCTGATATGGTAGCACTGGATAGGGTTGGATTTGTACTCTGTAATCCTGGATGAAGAGTGAAAATTTGGCATTGTTTTCCTTTAGCACGTAAACCAAGACAAGTTCTGCACACATTTTGCCTCTATAAAGGAAACAAATGGGTTAGGTTTCATTTGGTCAGGTCAGGTTAGTTTTTAGGTTTTTCTAGTTGGAAAATTTGCCATTTTTTCACAAGTTTTCAAAATAATTTAGATATTGTTTTTTTTTCCAAAAGCAAGTTATGTTAGGATAGGTTTGGTCAGTTTTTTAACTTGAAATTGGTGTGAAAACAATTGAAATTTCCCAAGTTTTACTTTTTGGAATATTGTTTTATCCAACAGGTTAGGCTACGTGACGTTAGATTGCATTTTGATTGTTCTTTTCCAACCTTACTTTTTATGCTATGTTGCCAAACTCAAAGCCAATTTTGGTGGTATTTTGCTCACAAACTTAATAGTAAGGCACTTGCACCAACAATGAGGTCCCATCATCTTAGTCACATTCATAAACATTGGATTGGAAAGCTAAATTCCAAGAATTCATAAAGCACCTTTAAGAACAAATTTACCAATAATTGTTGGGTGATCAAATACAGAGATGATATTTTCCTTCATGCTTGCTACATCACAATCTTGCTTGTACATTGCAAGCAAATCTTGAGTAATCACTGATTAAATTAAATGAGAGGGCAATTTTGTGGACAGGATAATGTTTTGGGTGATTAAAATAAAAAAATGACCTGTTTTCCAACACTAGCTGACAACAACTTGAATGTCTCATCCCAATGGTTCATTGCTTTGGGAGGTCCAACTATGTCTGTCTCAATTTCTTTTTGGTAAAAAGCATCATGCTCACTAAATGAATGTTGCTCACAAAATAGGTTTATGTCATAGGGTAGGTAGATACCTACATACTTCACCTCTCCATAATTCATATAATAAAATGAAGCAAGTAGCAACATGTCTAGCTCTTCCTGGGCAGGTGTGTGATTAAAAATGGGCTGTTCCTGTATTTTTTTTTTTGTCAACATTGTCCTCTTCAGAAAGTGATGCGCCCATTTTTTAGATTGCATGGTGTTGTTTATGCATGAACTACTCTGTGTAGGAAAGTCCTTATTGGCACGCGAAAGTCTAGCAACCTCGACGTTTGCGATAACTCCAGTCACGAAAGTACCAGTACCTTTTGCTGCCCTGTATTGCACTGCAGCACTCCACGATCACACGAGAACTACAGCCACCGTACAGTACGTTCTCCTCTGAAGGTAAGCCGTGATACTGCCTTTCCTATGAATTTAGAAGCCGAATTTAGTTGGGAAGCGCGCACGCGTAGCAGCGGTCCGCTCGCTCAGATGATTCAAGATCGACTGCCTGGGGCCGCACGGCCGCTAGCGACTTCGGGAGACCCCCGGTCGCGGATTGGTCGAGGGCGTAGAAGCCTCCATGACGTCACATCCATGTCGACGGCCTTCTAGAAGGGGAAATGGTCTGTTTCTAGTGGCGGTGACGATGTGTTACGTTTACGGTACACTTTTACAATCGCAAGGCTTACGGGATTATATCAATTACGGTTACGGGACAGCCAAACGTATAACTTTATGTGAACACAGTTACATCTAGCATTAACGACGGCGGCGGTACGCGCCGGTCGGATAGGGGTCACGTCTCTGGCGCCTGGCTGGCGGGGTGTCAGCCGGAAGGAGGGAGGGGAAGGTACAAGGTCCAATGTACGGCTCCGTTCGGGCGGTGGCTGCTGACGTAGGCAGCAGACAGGCCGACGCCAGTCTCGGAGCCGGGGACTTGTCGTGCCATGAACGGAGTGGGTTGGGGCTGAATTTATGGGATCAAGACGCTCAAAAACTAACTCTCTTACAACACAGCGAGAGGTCCGAAAGGTCGGATCATTTTCCAGATTGATCCTGAGCTTCCACTCAGACATATCACGGCCTTCTACAATCACATACGAATCAACAGACAATTACGAGACGACAACAATTTAATACATGTCAGATGACATACAGTTCTACGTGGGTTAGTCTAGGAGGTTTTTAAGGGCTACCCGCTCCCTAATCCATGGTAGTAATTAAACAATCTTCCTAATAGCTAAACACAAATACAATTTTCTGTAAACATTTTGGCGATCACTGTCGCGCGCGCACTGTTATAAGTTCAGTCCGGTTCGGGAAGGGGAAGTAGCTGAGCATGGCCGACCTTGCCATCTCAGACGGTATGCCGCATTCACTGACGGCCCTGCGGCAGTTACCGCAAGTCACTGTATCACTCTGAGTCACTGGTCAGGGACACAACCCTGCCAACTGCGACGTCTCTCCATACACTTATGGAAGATTATGTCGCGTTCGATCATGTCCAGCTGCGAGAGCGGACGGTGATTCATCCATATCACCGCGGTAGCTTCCGGTCTACCACGCGCTAGCTCGGCTGAGTCACCCATATGACCGCCCACTGCACCGGCAGTGGCGGTGCTCGCGTTTCAGGGACGGCGCTCGGCAGCGCCGCTCCGTGGTGGCGCTCGTCAGCGCCGCTCCGTGGAGGCGCTGATCAGCGCCCGCAACGGCGACGCTCGCATCCGCAGCGGGGCGCTCAGGTTGCAGCGGCTCGCTCGGCCTCTCGGCGGCGCTCACTGGCGCCGAGCCAACGGCGCAGTCGTCGAACTGGCCGTGTATAACGGCCGCTGGTGGGTCGTGTTGCAGGTACATCCTGTGCACCTCTGCACGAGGTGGCCGCAGGTGGTCCACCTGTCGGTGTCCTGTGGCAGCCGGCGTGACTGTCTCGTCACGTCCGGTCGTCAGCTCAGGTCCGTGCTGTCAGCTGCGGTGTCGGCGTGAGGCGGCGGGTACACGGTCAACGGTCCTGCGGGAACTGGCGTGACGGACTCGTCACGCCCGTGTGTCAGGTCGTGCTGATGCTGGCTCAGGTCCAGGTCCAGGACGGATGACGATGATGTCTTCACCGAGCGGGAAGGGTTGGATGGTTTGGATTGCATTGTGGGTTCCAGGTACAAAACCCGGTTCAAAGATGCGGAAGCATAGGTCTGGGGTTGGATTTTGACCACAAATACATGTTACTACCAGTTGACAATATGTCACACAAGACATCAGGATAGGTGACGTCACAACGTCACATCAACTTCATTACGCCCATATGGGGTTCCATCACAAGGTGCTACACGCACCACGTCCATCACATCGGCAATCCGGCCGGTAGGTGGCGTTACTCGTCACCGTTGGTGGCGCCACTGCGTCAACACTACAGTTACATGTTCACATGAAGCGACTCACTGGTATACTTCGACATCCTATCTATTAGAGCCGTTATTTAAGCATCGATTTAAACATCATCATTTGTAATTGGAACTGCTTCCTCATTGAATCATTTTGCATCTCCACAAGGCTTGCAAAGGTGTTAGTTTCAGGCGTGACGGCGACTCGGTCGACATCAGCTTCGTAATCAGTGGAAGTAGCGGAGTCATCGTGAATTTGAATTTTGCATGGGGGACGATCCTCGTCAGATGATTCCACCAAAAGTCGTTTTTCAGGGATTAGCCTCACTGGGCTTTCAGTCGAGTCCTGCACGCGTTTTGCTAATTCTGAAAGCGGAATTTCATCTTCCGATTCGCTAATTGGAGCTTTCGGACGTTTCGCCAATTGCGATTGTGAAGTTTCAGGGTCTGAATCACTGGACACAGGTAAGGGTCGTTTTAAGCAGCTCTGCTAATTCTGAGAGGGGTAAATTGTCTTCTGAATCACTCGAAGAGGGAAGTGGTCTTTGGTTTCGTTCCGCTGGTTCCGAAAATGGGGCGTCGTCGTCTGACTCACTGGTCGACGGCAACGGCCTTTTGTTTGTCTGGACTGGTTCAGACAGTGGAATGTCTGTCTCAGTGTCACTCGATACCGGTGGGGGCCCAGCTACATCTGCTGACGGGGTGAGAGGTGATCTCTCTGGCCGGTCAGACTCGACCGGCGGTGGCTGCACCGAGCCAGGCACGGGCTCTGTCAACTCAGCGGTTTCATCATCCTTTGTTCTCTGTGGGCTGCATACGTCCATGGGCCAATCCTCACAGGGACTGTAGTCAGGGCCGACCTCGGCCTGTTTGGCTGACCTAAAAGGCTGCACTCGTTCAGGGACAGCACCATCTACCTTTGACGTTTTCTCTAGATACTTTTGGTTCACTGGTTCGTCGTGGTCCTTGGTGGGTTCCCATGCTGTGTTCGGGTCGGCTAGCCGTAGTTTCTGTGCATGCACCAACCGGGTCTTACCGGAGGTCTGATTTCTGATCACATAGTTCACTGGGCTCGTTTGCTTCACAATCCGAAAGTACGGTTTCCACGGCAACGAGAACTTTGACGACGTGCCAGGGTGCACAGTTGTGTCATAATAATACACGGGATCCCCAATTTTGAAATTTCGCGGCTTGGCTTTGCGGTCCGCGTACTCACGGTTACGTTCATGGCTCTCCACAATGTGAGTCTTTACATGGCTGTACGCTTCATGTAAATTTGACATTTTTGGGACATAGTCTTCACCGTAATATTTCATTTTAGGCTGGAGCAAATTATCCAGGGGGAGAATGGGGTCTCTGCCGTACAGTGTGAAGAATGGCGAGATGGTTCCAGAGCTTCCTATGCTAGCGGTCCGATAGGCGGCAAGAGTGGCGGGAATTTTTGTGTCCCAATCATCCTGATTTTTGTTGATTGTTTTTGCCAATATGTCGTTTTGGCACTTATGGTACCTTTCGCATCTTCCGTTACTTTGTGGCTGATATGCACTGGTGGTGATATGGCGAATATTCAAACAAGTTTCCAGCTCGTCTACAACGGCATTTCTGAATTATGTTCCTAAGTCCGAAAGTATCACGCGTGGACATGAGTGGCGTGGGATGATTTCTTCCATAAGGATTTTCGCGACAGTATGGGCATCCTTTCGCTTAGTGCAGAAACTTTCCGGCCAAGAAGGAAACAAGTCGATGATCGTGATGACGTAACGGTTACCTTGTTGTGTTTCTGGGTATGGTCCACAAGTGTCAATCGCAATCATTTCAAAGGGATAGTGAGGAACTGGCATCTCCTGCATCGGAGCTGGGGCTGCTTTGGCTTTGCGTCCTGTGCAAGGCACGCAAGCTTTGAGGTAGGCGACTGTGTCTCTCCACATTCCTTTCCAATAATACCTGAATTTAAGCTTTTCGTACGTTTTGGTGAGTCCCATGTGTCCTGCAAAGAAACCATCGTGCATCTCCTTCAATACTTCCTGTCTCCGGGATTTTGGCACGCATAGTTGTAAGCCTGGAAATGGTCCACAGCGAGGTCCGTCGCTAATTTTGTAGATCAGTTTGTCCAATTCCATGTAACACAAAACGATGTCCCGATAATCTGAGTGCTTTTTGTCATTCATGATTTTCCGAATATTTGCTATTTCCTCATCGGCACTCTGCAGTTCCGCTATATTCTCCCATTTCACTAGTACTTCCTTAAATTTTACCTCTCTGCTCAGGTCTTCCTCTGGTTTTCTGAACTCAGTGTAACGGAGATCACCCATTGGTACATGGTCTGAATCTATGACGTTCACGTCTTGGTCAGTTTCGTGCATTCGACTGAGGTGGTCAGCCACGACATTTTTGCTTCCTTTAATGGATATGATTTCGCAGTCGTGCTCTGAAAGCATGATCGCCCATCTCTGCAACATGGGATTTTTCATTTCGGACAGGTTCAAAAATGTAAGTGGACGGTGATCGGTCAGAATGGTGAATTTCGATCCAAGCAAATATTGGCGTAATTTTTGCACACTCCACACGCATGCATAGGCCTCTTTCTGCACCACTGGCCACTTCCGTTGTGTCTCATTTAATTGTTTCGACAAGTACTGTACTACTCTTTCACCTTCTCCGTGTTCATGCACTAACACGGCTCCAACTGCTTCCTGGGAGGCATCCGTGTATACTCTTTCGTGATGTCGGGATATGCCAGCACGGGTGCGGTAGCTAATTTGTGTTTCAGTGTTTCAAAAGCAATCTCACACTCGTCTGTCCAATCAAATCGGGCATGTTTCTTTGTGAGGTTTATAAGTGGCGTGGAGATTTTGCTTAAGTTGGGAATGAAGCGACGGTAGTATGAACACATGCCGATGAATGAGCGGACTCCCTTGACATTGGTCGGGGCTGCCATATGTTGGATCGCTTCCACTTTCTCGGGGTTTGGCTTGATGCCAGATGCTGACACTAGGTGTCCCAAGTATTGTACTCTTTCCTTCAAGAAGTCACATTTCGACAGTTTTAGTTTCAATTTCGCTTTTCGCAGTCTGCGAAAAACTTCTTCCAGATGGGCCAAATGTTCGCCAAATGTTTGGAGTAGACGATTATATCATCGATGTAGGCGGTTGCAAACTGATTTTGAATTCCGGACAGCACTTTGTTCATCAATTCTGCGAACTTGGAGGGTGCATTGCAAATTCCGAATGGCATTTTGCGAAAGTTCCACAGGCCCATAAAACATGTAAAGGCTGTTTTGGGAATACTCTCCTCGGACATCGGGATTTGCCAATAACCAGCTTTCAGGTCCAAAGACGAAAAGAAGTTCGCACCTCCCAGAGAGGCAAGAATGTCCTCAATTAGCGGGAGTGGGTAGCTATTTTTTTTGGTCACCTTGTTTAGTTTTCTGAAGTCAATCGCGAATCGGTTACCTCCATCCTTTTTGCGAACGATTACGATCGGGGCGGCCCAAGGACTGTCTGAGTCCTCAATGATACCAGCGTCTAACATCACTTTAATTTGTTCCTCTACGTATTTTCGCTGAGAGAATGGGGTTTTGTAAGGAGCTTGTCGGATCGGCGGGCTGTCTCCAGTGTCAATGTCCATTTTGATGACATCAGTCGTTCCAAGATCTGCGTCAGTCTCGGCAAATAAGTCAGTGTTAGCACGTAACAGTTGTTCGAGTCTGTCCTTGTCTGCACCAGTCAGGTGAGCCAGCTTGGCTTGATCAAGCGGGTCAGAGGGAGCGGTTGGCGGTGTCAGTTCAATGTCCTGTGTCATGTCAATCAGGTTTTCCAAGTCAGAATCGTCTATAGTCTCAGCGAATGCAATCACCTGCTCTGGGTGCAAGGAGAAATCACGAGTTGTAGTGTTGACAATTCGCACTGGTACGCGTTTGTGTTGGTCAGGCTTCGCTATTATTTCGGCTATGTACAAGCCAGGTTCCTCAGAGATCAGCGACATGTTATCCAGCGAGTGTACATGACAGTTTTGATCTACCAGTTGGACACGGTTGATGAAGGCTGGGCATTCCACGACAGTGTTGGCGGGAATGTGAACTCTTTCCTTGACTCGTACGAGTGAGCTCGTCGGTTCACTGTTCTGTTTTTGTGGTCTGAGAGGAATCATGTTTCCTTCGATGCAGAGGGCTTTCTTCTCAAAGTCTAACTTCGCTCCAAACTTCGTCAAAAAATCATTCCCCAACATGCACTCCTGTTTTAGGTCCTCCACAATTTGAAATTCGAAAGGTTTTCGGAATTTGCTCATCTCCACCATGAAGGTTCCAACTCCAATGTTTTTCAGGCGATGGCCACTGGCGGATATCAGTGGTATGCAATCTCGTCGGTCCTGTGAGAAATTTATAATATTATTCTCCGCGATTTTATCAAAGAATTTTTTCGAAATCAACGATATGTCGCCTCCCGTGTCCACTAGAGAATAGGCTTTCTGGTAGCCGATGTGAAGCCATGCCATAGGCGTGTTTGCCTTGATGTGGACTTGTTGGACGCGTGCCAACCTTTGTTTACGTTTTTCGGGGTCTCTCTTTTTCCTGATATTCTTCCTCATTTTTCGCGGTATTTCCTCTGTCTGAATTTGCTCAGCTCCATCACGGTGGTCAGTCGCGACAGAGCTCACTAGTTTTCCACCTGTCTAATTGGCTGAGAGCGGCATCGCCTTCCAATGTGACCAATTTTGGCACACCTGACACAGATGGGTCTACCATCGGGAGTCCAGCGGTAAGCTGGGTGCTGGTCGGTATTGGGTGGTGCTCTCCATACTCTGGGGCCCATAGGAGGTCGTGGCTGCTGTGGTCCATAGTGGGGTCCTGACTGAGGTGGTCCAAATTGCGGCCCTGGCTGAGGTGGTCCATAGCGTGGTCCTGAAGGGTAGTTTCGTGGCGGACGTGGGTAACGTGGGTAGGTGGGATGGAATACCCGTGGTCCAGGCTGGGGTTGGTTCTCCCTGGGTGGCTTCGGAGTTTCTGGCTTGGTTGCCGTTAATTTTTCCACCGATTGGCCTATTGCCATAATAAGTTTTCCAATTTCTCCACCTTGTCCTCTCCTGTGTCTGGCTGATTTGAGTCGACTTCCATCGGCTCCTGCCTTTGTACGCCTCTGCATACCTCGATTACTCTGTCTACCTTCTGTTCCTTTACTGCAAACTGGATGGCTTCCTCCAGGGTCCGGAAGTTCTGTCTGTACAGCTTGTTGGCCAATGAGCTATTTTGGACACCTTTATTAAAAATATCAATGAGAGTTTCCTGAACCGTGGGATTTTCGACATCTGAGTAAGCTTCCCATGCCAGTGCGATTAATTTCTCCCCGTAGTTCTGCACCAGTTCATTGCGAATCTGACGTAGTTTTCGCAAACCCTCCTGAGCGCACTTGTTGTCCGAAAGGTCCGAATACCTTTCCCGCATGACTTGTTTTATTTGAGCCCACGTCATAAGTGGTTGTTCCGTGAATACGCGCTGCATAAACTCGGCTGCAGGTCCAGTGAGAGTTTTTATGCAAATAATCTGCATCTGTTCGTCATCCATGCGGAAGTTAATTCTGTCAAGTTGCTTTAGCCATTGAATTAATTTATTATGACCTTCTCCAGAAAAGGGTCGGACATTCTGTGTCATCCCTTGTGCGCGCATCTCTAAGCGAATTTTGTTGAAGCACTCCGCCAATCTATCAGTAGAAATCTCAGTCATATTTAATTACGTTAAGTTACGCTATATTTTTCAAAATTATTCGCTCACTTTTGTGGAGATTTCTATGTTTCAAATTCGGCTCGATATTCACACAGTAGTTCCCACACACAGTATTCAGAACACGGTATGTATACAGCACAAGTGTGCAATTTTTAAAACCGTTTTAGGTGGTCAAAATCCAAAAATAGTATTTTTAAAAGGATGATGGATTTTGCTCGGACTTACGTAAATGAAGCGGAAGACGTTCTCTTGCTCGTCCGTGCTGAAACGGCGTGATTGAAGGTCCAGTTGGTGTTGTTCTAGTTGGGCTTGCAGAAGGTCGAATAAAATTTCGCAGAAAATTTCGCAAAAAATTTCGCAAAAATTTTGCTAAAAGTTTTGCAAAAAAGTTTTCGCAAAAAGTTTCGCAAAAAAAGTTTTGCAAAAAAGGTTTCGCAAAAAGTTTTGCAAAAATCCGGGTCACGGCACACTTGTAGGAAAGTCCTTATTGGCACGCGAAAGTCTAGCAACCTCTACGTCTGCGATAACTCCAGTCACGAAAGTACCAGTACCTTTTGCTGCCCTGTATTGCACTGCAGCACTCCACGATCACACAAGAACTACAGCCACCGTACAGTACGTTCTCCTCGGAAGGTAAGCCGTGATACTGCCTTTCCTATGAATTTAGAAGCCGAATTTAGTTGGGAAGCGCGCACGCGTAGCAGCGGTCCGCTCGCTCAGATGATTCAAGATCGACTGCCTAGGGCCGCACGGCCGCTAGTGACTTCGGGAGACCCCCGGTCGCGGATTGGTCGAGGGCGTAGAAGCCTCCATGACGTCACATCCATGTCGACGGCCTTCTAGAAGGGGAAATGGTCCGTTTCTAGTGGCGGTGACGATGTGTTACGTTTACGTTACACTTTTACAATCGCAAGGCTTACGGGATTATATCAATTACGGTTACGGGACAGCCAAACGTATAACTTTATGTGAACACAGTTACATCTAGCATTAACGACGGCGGCGGTACGCGCCGGTCGGATAGGGGTCACGTCTCTGGCGCCTGGCTGGCGGGGTGTCAGCCGGAAGGAGGGAGGGGAAGGTACAAGGTCCAATGTACGGCTCCGTTCAGGCGGTGGCTGCTGACGTAGGCAGCAGACAGGCCGACGCCAGTCTCGGAGCCGGGGACTTGTCGTGCCATGAACGGAGTGGGTTGGGGCTGAATTTATGGGATCAAGACGCTCAAAAACTAACTCTCTTACATCTGTAACAAGGTGCTCAAAGTTCACTTGATAGAGCAAACTGAGACTCTGGTGTTACAGGTATGAAATCTTCAAATGTTTGAAATCCATGTTGAGTATCCCTAAAAAGTTGTACCTATCTAGGTTAGTCTGAACCTTATCTTTAACCGGTTCTTCCAGCACCTTGAAAACTATTAAGGTCAAACTGACTGACCTGCAGTTTCCTACACACTTCATACTTACTTTTTGAAAATTGGTACTACATTTCCATTTGATCAATCTTCATGTACTTCAGAATACTTCACAGACTGCCTGAGAATGATACCCAAGGGAACTGCTAAAACTTGAGCACACTCCACTAAGACCCTAGCACGCATATAATTCAGTCCAACAGCCTTATTATGTTTTATTTTCTTCAACTGTATTTCCACATCTTCTGGAGTTATCATAAGATCTTCCAATCTATCATCTGTCATAGCACAGCCTTCAGTGGTTTCCAATGCACCTGGGTTCTCTTTAGTCAAGACCATGATTGGAATTAACTAAGGGACTCAACTATATTGCAATCACCAACCACTATTTCCCCATCCACCTCTAGTGGTCCTACACTACACTCTTTAGACCTAAATCTGTATCAGCTTTAGGATCACTTAGCATTGCCTGCTCACCATTCTTGAGCTAATTTAAGTTCAGCCAGTCTTGGATGCCCTAGCACACCTAGCTTTATTTCGAACCATTCTATATGATTATAGGTTTTCCTCAGAGTTAAGATCTCTTAGTTTCTGAAATGCCTGCTTCTTTGACTCTAGTAAATGTTGTAATTGATCAGCCATAAGGGATGCTTAACCTTGTTTTCTAATTTGTCTTTTAAGAATGAACCTATTCTGACCTTGAACCAGTTTGTCTTTTGCCATTCTCCACATTTTATAAGCATCTTCCCAGTGGATTTTATGCAGGAAGATTCCTTTGCCAAATTTCGAATCCATGTTTTATTGATTATTACTACACTTCCAACATGTAAGGAAAAGCATGTGATATTGTGCTCACTATTACCAAAGGCATCACCCATGCTCACATTTTGCACCCAATTTTCCTCATTTGTAAGCACTAGTTCTAATATTTCATTTGCCCTTGTAGGTTCATGTATCACTTCAAAGAAGAAATATGTATCAAAACAAGTCATGAAGCTTCTTCCTGATTTGATTAGGCATCTAGTTTTGTCTCCCATCCCAAGAATATAGTCCTCCCATGCACTCCTATTTGTCTCTTCCTACATCAACCTGTGAATGTTTTCATTTTGGTTTGGTGGCCTATGGAATGTCTGAATTCTTAATCTTGTTCCATTATTCAGGATGATATCTAACCACAAGGATTCTACTCTCTATGGATACTACCCTCTATATTATGAAATTTCATTACTTGCCTCTCATGCAAGAGTAACCCACCTCCAATCCTTACCTTCCTTTGATGAGCATGTGTGCTGTAACATGTTAATTCAAATTCTTGGGAGTTATCTCCAAAAATGCTTTCATTAATCTATTCCTCAGTTATGCATACTAAACATAGCTTTTCAGACAACATATATGCATGCAGTTCCCCAATTTTGTTCCTAACACTTATGGGATTTATTTATTTAAAAAACATGCTAAAGTATTCATTTCCTTGCTTGCAACACTCATCAAATTACAAACTTTATTCTCCCATGACTTGCCTAGTTTTCCTGGACCCTACTCAGAGCCTCCTCGTATCTATTGCTGAGAATTCCACTCCTCTCATGCCGAGTTGTAACCCATCTAATGAAAACATTTCAGCCCTCCAAAAAAATCCCTCCACAGATCCAAGAACTTTATCTCATGCTCCTTGCAAATCTTGGCCACCCTGGTGCTCAATCCAATGGCCCTTCAATACCATTCTACGCTTGCGCTCACCCTCGGGAGTATAGATGTTAACACTCATCTCTTCCTGTTATTCCTGCTAACCTACCTATCAAAGCCCTGTACTCTTGTATTGTTTACTCAGTTTTACCTCTTCCTACATCATTAATAGCAGCATGTACAATTATTGTTGCACCCTCCCCACTTCCATTCATTAACCTTAGCCGATGCTCCAGCTGGCCGCGACCGATGCTCCAACTGACCGTGACCGATGCTCCAACTGACCGTGACCGATGCTCCAGCTGACCGCGACCGATGCTCCAGCTGACCGCGACCGATGCTCCAGCTGACCGCGACCGATGCTCCAACTGACCGTGACCGATGCTCCAGCTGACCGTGACCGATGCTCCAGCTGACCGTGACCGATGCTCCAGCTGACCGCGACCGATGCTCCAGCTGACCGCGACCGATGCTCCAACTGACCGTGACCGATGCTCCAGCTGACCGTGACCGATGCTCCAGCTGACCGTGACCGATGCTCCAGCTGACCGTGACCGATGCTCCAACTGACCGTGACCGATGCTCCAACTGACCGTGACCGATGCTCCAACTGACCGTGACCGATGCTCCAGCTGACCGTGACCGATCTCCAGCGGACCGTGACCGATGCTCCAACTGACCGCGACCGATGCTCCAACTGATCGCGACCGATGCTTCAATTGACCGTGACATGACCGATAATTATGCTTTTAGTTCGATTCGGAATTATTATTTCAGGCACTGTGGGGTGCAAATAGGCACATAATTAGACTTCAAAGTCTCAAAGAACACTATGTTTCTTATATCAGAAGAACCCTATATAAACATCATACAGTCAGCGTGGCCTGAGGTGCTCAATATTTTGTTTCACCTTCTACGGAGAAACACTCAGCATTGCTCATTTGAGGTTAACACGTCGATGGGACGGCGACAGCTCATGGGTTTTGTATCAAATTTCTTTCAGAGTTGATCGAAACTGATAAAAAAATACGTTCCTCTTTATTGTATCACCAACAGCTGGAACATTCGACTCGGTACATGAAATTATAAGTATGATTACACTGCTGACTTACTGCCGGCTCACATAGCAAGAGGTCGGATATCTTTTGCAAAAGACGCAAGACAGGTGAGTCGAGCGATAATGCGGTTTATTGACCAGGGGGTGGGGGGTGTTAAACCTGCCCCGGTCTGTCGAATATTCGCGATAACTTAAAAACGCGTTGAGATATCTGCATGACATTTTCAATAGCTGTGAAATGATCAATTCAACGCCTCTTGCCAATATAACAACCACAAGGTCATGATAGGTCAAGCGTGAGTGACGTCAGAGTAACGTCATGTTTACCGATTTGAGACAAAAGCGCATCGGTGCACACAAATTGACATCGAAACCGAACGAATGACGACAATTGATATCTGTGAACGGCAATCGAGATATAAATAGTAGGTGAGTAATATGTGGCTTTCTTCTTTTGTCTTAATCGTTCACTTTGAATAACGACATATTAATTAAAAAGATATTGGTATAAAGGTAGTCTCATAATGTTTGCCCATATATAATTTTTTTTTAAACAAATGGAAAAAAATACTCCAACACATGGCTATGAAGAATGTCCGTAACATGTTTAAGCACTTATCTATAAAATGAGTGAGCTATGGCTTGAAATGCACCGAAATGCATACCACATCTGGGCGGCACGGCGGCGGCAGCCAGATGACCATTCAGCGGTGCGGTGCTGTGTGGTGGTAGCGTCAGTGGTGGTGGTGTCAGTGGTATCAGTGGTGGTGGTGTTGGTGACGTCAGCTGTGGCAGTGGCAGCCAGATGACCATTCAGCGGTGCGGTGCGGTGTGGCGGTAGCGTCAGTGGTGGTGGTGTCAGTGGTATCAGTGGTGGTGGTGCTGGTGACGTCAGCTGTGGCGGCGGCAGCCAGATGACCACTTAGCGGTGCGGTGCGGTGTGGCGGTAGTGTCAGTGGTGGTGGTGTTTGTGATGTCAGCTGTGGCAGTGGCAGCTCCAGGGGTCGCTGCGCGACCTGCGTAGCGGAGCTGATTGGTCAGTCCGACTACAAGCGCTGCTGTTGTCATGTGTACGGTTTGTGCAAGCGACTCAGACCCAGAGGCGCAGCCAGGGTAGGGGAGTCCCACTAAGAATTCACTCGATCAAGCAGGAACTTGTGGAATTTGCACCACAACCAACTAGAAATGTTAGTGCGTTTCGCGCACCGAAGTCGTTGTCCATCAAATCAGAGTATTTTTCGTGGCCCCTTTAGAAAATTCTGGCTGCACCACTGCTCAGACCGAATGTAGGTGTCTGACATTTGATGTCTCATGTTATCTATGTCACAAACAGGCGTGTTGTTTTATATATTTCTGAGTGAGCAAATGTGCCCTCAATATTCGCTTTGACTAAATACTTTCAACTATTAACATGGGACCCTATTGATTGTGCCCCCTAATTAATTTGTGGCTGCTCATTGCCTTCATATATTTTGCACCGCCCCCCCCTCAATAATCTTCAGAAATCAACACCCGTGGTCACACATTTGGTTGTTTTCAGTATGCATGCATTGCATGTTCGATACACACCTGGTGTGTAATGATATGCACTTACATGCATATCCAGTAAAAACTGAATATATTATTACTACTATCACTGCAGTTCGTACAAGAGTGCATGTCCCATATATGTTGAATGCCGTTTTGTTCATTCAAATCGGCCCACTAGTTTCCGAGCTATGCATTTGTGATAAGGTTGGCCTGATAAGACCTTGACCTTCCTTCCACTCGCCTTCACCTTACCAGGTGACATCTGGAATGCTGCCCGCCTAGTGGATGCCTGCAGCGCATGTGAATAACACATAACGATTGGATGGTCTGGCTTTCGATTACAAACCTTGATAGTGCATCCATCCGCTTATTCACCACCAAGACCTTTCATTTATCCTTGACCTTACATGGTTTAGGAACAAACATCGGCGTTTGCTCCCGTGCCTGATACTCGGAATTACGATTGAGAACTCCCAGTGTGCAATTATTTCACAACGGGAAATAAACACTTTAATCCAATACGTTGCCGAGAGTGTCGCAAATTCCAATGCTTCACATCTTAAAACTTGGACCTTGACCTGTGGTCTTAATACTGATCTAAAACTTACTTTCTTAATTGCTCTCGGATCGCACTCCATAGCGCTATCGATTGCCATTTGAATGGTTAAAATCGGTCCCCGCCGTTCTTGAGATATGCAGGAGAAAACATTTATTCATCCCCAGTCCATGGTGTGTGTCCATGGAGGATCCCGGTCAGTGGTGTGCTGCTGAGGATCCCGGTCAGTGGTGTACGTCTGAGGATCCCGGTCAATGGTGTACGTCTGTGGATCCCGGTCAATGGTGTACGTCTGAGGATCCCGGTCAGTGGTGTACGTCTGAGGATCCCGGTCAATGGTGTACGTCTGAGGATCCCGGTCAGTGGTGTACGTCTGAGGATCCCGGTCAATGGCGTACGTCTGAGGATCCCGGTCAATGGTGTGCGTCTGAGGATCCCGGTCAATGGTGTACGTCTGAGGATCCCGGTCAATGGTGTACGTCTGAGGATCACGGTCAATGGTGTACGTCTGAGGAGCCCGGTAAGTGGTGTGCTGCTGAGGAGCCCGGTCAATGCCAGGTTAAGCTGACGTGGCGGGTCAATAATTTAGCGGATAGCTCGCTTGCTTCCTGCAGTACCTTTCTACGACCATCCGGCGTGAGAGTGGCAACTTATGCCACATGTTCAGCCAAAGCGTCTTGAAAGTGTCCATGGTTTGATTCTTCTTCGTTTAGTTCTTGAACAACCTGAGAGATGCATATAATTTATTACATTATCCGCTCCCCAATTAATATAAACTTCTTTTCTATTGTGATAATTCAGTTCGAGTTGTTATTGGGGAAGCCTGGCAGAATCAGAGTCAGTACTAAGCGCAAGCTTGTTGCACTGACCCTGAGCCCACCTCCCGGTCGGGAAATACCAGCTATATAGCACAAATTTGACCGAGAGTTTAACGTACCCAAATAGTGGGCCCGCGGCCTGGTGCCTGGTCCAAATAGACGGTGCAGGCCCGCGGCCTGGTGCCTGCACCGTCGACCTTGCCTGGTCAGTTGTCAACTGGGCATCACAGCCGGAGGCGCTAATAGACGGTGCAGGCCCGCGGCCTGGTGCCTGCACCGTCGACCTTGCCTGGTCAGTTGTCAACTGGGCATCACAGCCGGAGGCGCTAATAGACGGTGCAGGCCCGCGGCCTGGTGCCTGCACCGTCGACCTTGCCTGGTCAGTTGTCAACTGGGCATCACAGCCGGAGGCGCTAATAGACGGTGCAGGCCCGCGGCCTGGTGCCTGCACCGTCGACCTTGCCTGGTCAGTTGTCAACTGGGCATCTCAGCCGGAGGCGCTAATAGACGGTGCAGGCCCGCGGCCTGGTGCCTGCACCGTCGACCTTGCCTGGTCAGTTGTCAACTGGGCATCACAGCCGGAGGCGCTAATAGACGGTGCAGGCCCGGGCCTGGTGGCCGGACTCCTGGTCAGTTGTCAATGGCATCTCAGCCGCAGGCCTAAGACGGTGCAGGCCGCGGCGGTGCCGCACCGTCGACCGCCGGTCAGTTGTCAACTGGGCATCTAGCCGGAGGCCTAAAGACGTGCAGGCCCGCGGCGGTGCCGCACCGTCGACTGCCTGGTCAGTTGTCAACGGGCATCCAGCCGGAGGCGCTAATGAGTGCAGGCCCGCGGCCGGTGCCCACGTCGACTGCCTGGTCAGTTGTCAACGGGCATTCAGCCGGAGGCGCTAATGAGGTGCAGGCCGCGGCGGCCTGCACCGTCGACCTGCGGTGTTGTCAACGGGCATCACAGCCGGAGGCGCTAATAGGTGCAGGCCGCGCGGTGCCTGCACCGTCGACTTGCGGTCAGTTGTCAACTGGGCATCTCAGCCGGAGGCGCTAATGACGGTGCAGGCCCGCGGCGGTGCCTGCACTCGACGCCGGTCAGTTGTCAATGGGCATCCAGCCGGAGGCGCTAGAGGTGCAGGCCCGGGTGCAGTGACTTGTCAGTTGTCAATGGCATCACAGCCGGAGGCGCTAATAGACGGTGCAGGCCCGCGGCCTGGTGCCTGCACCGTCGACCTTGCCTGGTCAGTTGTCAACTGGGCATCTCAGCCGGAGGCGCTCATAGCGAGCGCTTGAAGCAAGCGACTCGAACCCGTGTTGCCAAGACGAGATCTGTGCAGACCAGTGGTCTATCCACTGAGCTAACCAGGAGGGTGGGTGTATGAGGAATATAGCCCGCCTCGTTCGCATGTTTCTGGAGTTGTAACCCAATCGCCAACGTAATCAGTATTTAATGCTGGGGAGCAGACAACTAAGTGGCTCTAGTGCGCGCGTCAGCGCACTGGCTTAGGCAGCACTGCCACGAAGTACGGGAATATAGATAAGTATCCAAGCAATGTATATATGTAAGCTGTACGTAGGCATTCAAGCTAGATGCGTGATCTAAGTCTCGCCTGTGGTGGCATGTTCTGGCTCTGCTCTCCACTCCCAACAATGGTGATACCACAAATTCAAATTACTTATATGTGACTTGAAATGTTTGCCACAACTTGAATCATTCTGCAAAAATATCTCCAACGAAGCTTACGCGATTCTTAATTCTGATCTATGTTTAGAACAAAACATATATAACGCAAACTACTTATTGTATACCATCTGTCCGAATACAACGAACGCTCACGATGCACGCATGCCGAAATGCACGCCGCCAGAAGTGGATCACAGTGTGGTGTCATTGTGTGAAGTGTGGGTGAATGAGGTGAATCCTCCATCAATTGAGTCATTCACACCGTCGTCCCGTGCACAATACGACAAGGGCGAACAGACCTACTGGAAATGCCCACTTAAAATATTAACCAAGTCACGCATAAGCCGCGCTTTCACGGTGTCGCTCGCTAAACGACCGTCTTTCACCACGGCGCGCCATGAAAAGCGCGCCAGACAAAACCGCGCCAAAATATAGCGCCGGCGCCATCAGTCCCGGCAGCCCCACCGGAGACGCGCCATTGTGCGGCACAGATCAGCGCAAATCGTCGCCAAATCCGCCTGCGCCGCTGTGAAAACTTATTCCGGTTGGCGGCTTATCCGGCGCAGATGAGCGGGCGGCAATGTCGGCGCATGCGGCCGCATCAGGCCTCACCGGCGGGAGGCTGGGCCCGGCCGGGCGTGCTGCCGCGAGTTTCTGAGCTGCTGCACGTGAAAAGCGTGCCGGTCGCCCGTGATGAGATGGAACTGACGCTAACAACGGCCGGTGTCGGCTGTGGGGTGGCTGGCAGCGGCCGGCCAGAGGACGCTTTTAGCTGCCTGATGGTCGGTTAAAGACCAGTGACCATTCGGTGGTAATCACTGGCCACGGTGTTGTGCAGGATGGCTGAACGGTACTCATGTGTGACCCTGGTGGCTGGAGCCGAGATAATAACAACAAAAATAATAACAACAAGAACAATAGTAAGAACAATAGTAATAGTAAGAGTAAGGTAATGCTACTCATAATAATAATGACAAGGAGAAAAACACCAAAGAAGAAGAGAAAGAAAAGAACAAGAAGAATAATAATAGAGTAGTGGTGATTCGGATGATTATGTTGATTGGATTGATCAGAGAGACATATTAAAAATCATAGCAGGATGATGAACGCTAAATTATAAATAATTTGAGTTGAAAATTAGTACTTTGATCAAAATTCAGAAGGAATTTCCAGAAACCATTGAATATAGTTGAATATGGTCTTCCACCAAAGACAAAGAGAACTCAAAGACATTTCATAGGAAACGTCTTTGATATTTTAATCAAAGAACTAATCTCCACGCAATCGATTCATAATTTAGCGATCATCATTCAACTACCATTGATTGGAATGTCTGCTTGTGTCGCGGGGTAAACCAGGAAAGGATTCTCAAACGTCATAAAGCGTTTAAATTCTGTTGAATTACAGTTGGTTCCCAGCGTTGCAATGGAAGAGCGAGCATTATTGGAGAGCCTATGTCGAACGGCGACTGCTTTCGTGCTCTAACCTTCGCCAGTGCAAGCCGATGACCGATATGTGGAACCCCTTCATGAGGCTTTCAAAGGACATCCTGTAAGCCGGTGGGCGATATATGGAACCCCTTCATGAGGCTTTCAAAGGACATCCTGCAAGCCGGTGGGCGATATATGGAACCCCTTCATGAGGCTTTCAAAGGACATCCTGCAAGCCGGTGGGCGATATATGGAACCCCTTCATGAGGCTTTCAAAGGACATCTCGCAAGCCGGTGGGCGATATATGGAACTCCTTCATGAGGCTTTCAAAGGACATCTCGCAAGCCGGTGGGCGATATATGGAATCCCTTCATGAGGCTTTCAAAGGACATCCTGAAAGCCGGTGGGCGATATATGGAACCCCTTCATGAGGCTTTCAAAGGACATCTTGCAAGCCGGTGGGCGATATATCGAACCCCTTCATGAGGCTTTCAAAGGACATCCTGAAAGCCGGTGGGCGATGTATGGAACTCCTTCATGAGGCTTTCAAAGGACATCCTGTAAGCCGGTGGGCGATATATGAAACTCCTTCATGAGGCTTTCAAAGGACATCTCGCAAGCCGGTGGGCGATATATCGAACCCCTTCATGAGGCTTTCAAAGGACATCCTGAAAGCCGGTGGGCGATGTATGGAACTCCTTCATGAGGCTTTCAAAGGACATCCTGTAAGCCGGTGGGCGATATATGAAACTCCTTCATGAGGCTTTCAAAGGACATCTCGCAAGCCGGTGGGCGATATATGGAACTCCTTCATGAGGCTTTCAAAGGACATCCTGCAAGCCGGTGGGCGATATATGGAGCCATTCATGAGGCTTTCAAAGGACATCCTGAAAGCCGGTGGGCGATGTATGGAACTCCTTCATGAGGCTTTCAAAGGACATCCTGAAAGCCGGTGGGCGATATATCGAACCCCTTCATGAGGCTTTCAAAGGACATCTTGCAAGCCGGTGGGCGATATATGGAACCCCTTCATGAGGCTTTCAAAGGACATCTTGCAAGCCGGTGGGCGATGGAGCCATTCATGAGGCTTTCAATGGACATCTTGCGACGCGTTCGGCAGATCCCCTCGAACTCTTCATAACCAGTGTAGCATCTTTTCCGCAATATTTGGTATTTTGCTGGTGTCAGATCATGTCAGCGTGTGGAGCAATGCTACAATAAATAGTACATTTGTACTTTTTGCATACAAAGTCATGGGTTATTGTCCCTAGCATGAGATAGTACTCTCAAACATGGGTGTAACCACGGATTCAAAATTGGGGGGGGGGGACAAACCAGGGACACGGTAAGTTTGAACAGAATAGAGGGGCCTAGCCCCCCCCCTCTACCCCCGGAAAAGAAATCCTAGGATTTCAGGCACTTCTTCTCCAATGTTTGTTTTCAGATTTATCTAAAACTTATATTTTGTGGGCAGAAAGCTGCGCCAAAATTGGCAAGTTTCCCTACTTATCACTGCCGATGAACATCTAGCTTTATGTCGTATGCACTGGACCCGACTTCACGATCACCATAGAGCAATGCTGTAAGTATGTTAAAGGTTGCCCTCTTGTAGCAGGAAAAACATAAAATATTGTACGATGGTTTTATGGTAGCAAATATGGACATACAATTACACTTCCCATGCTTTCCTGTTTTACGGGGACACATTTCGATGCAATGACAGCCAGGGCGGATAAAGGGTGTGACACTGAGACTGACACAGGTGGCGTCCCTCAGGCCGGGAAAAAGCGCTCCTCTGAAAAGGTTCCAGTGTGCCCGCTCGAATTTTTTAGCCGGAGGCGCCCCTATGAAATAAAAAGGCACCCCTTGGCAGGAAAGGCACCTATTCAGGAAGGGCCGAATGCATCCCGCCCCCTCGAATTTTGCAGCCAGAGGCGCCCCCCCCCCCAGGTGCTTTCGCAGTGGCGCCGCTCCAAAGAAATGGCGCCCCTCCAGACAAGTGCCCCCATGACAATTCCTGGATCCACTCCTGATTACAACATTGCTCTCTCGTGGTTATGAACTCCTGCTAGTTATGCAATTGTGCGCATTCACATGTGGCTTCTCTTGCAAATTTGACAACTTCCGTTGAACCACCAAGAGGAAAGCGGACAATTTGAAAAAAGTTCTATATTTTATATGTCCGGAACAGCAATGTGGCAGTGTAAATTAAAAACCAGCGATGCGAGCACCGTCCGAGCAGGTTATGACGGATTTCTTGGGGGTGCTCCTGGTCATATAGGATACGAGTGCTTGCTATCACAACGGCTGCAAACAAAAATATATTTGACCCTCCTATTCTTATTGCACTTAATCATTGTACACACGCAGGACCTTCGAAACCTTAGAAATTATTTCGATATCTCAACATTCTGATACCGTACGGCAAGCCATTTCGAATGACACCCACATAATGCAAATTGAAGCCAAAGCCACGAAACTCGACTCTGAAAATTAAACTAACCTTTGACCTTGAGGCTTGATCTGACCTATACAGCGTTGAAATGTTACTCGAAGGTTGCCCCCGCACTATCTCTTGATACCGAGCATGGGTAGCTTTTGGCAGGGGCGGTCCGTGGCACCCAAATGAGGTGAGGCAGAAAAAAATCGCAACTGTACCACCCCCTCCCCCTCCCCCTCCCGAGAACAAAATGTCCTTGGATTTTCACCGCTATATTTCTTTGGTTCCGAACATTCACAGCTGTGCAGCTCTCAGGGGGTGCCGCTAGCTGAAAATTTTGAGGTGGGGATGCACTTGAGCCTTCCCTGAGGGGAGCCTTTTCCAGGCCGGAGGGGCACCACCTTCTATGAGGGGTACATGCCTCCAGATTTCTCTGCATCCGCCCCTGCCTGGGCCCCAGAAAATAACGCTTGCAGCCCAAAAATGTCGTGCCGGGATTCTTGAAAATCACGACGTGGTACCGGGGTCAGAAGGTCGAGCCGGGGCCCCTGAAAATTACGCTGAGCCTGGGGTACCAAAAAGTCGCGCCCAGGCCCCTGAAGATCACGCTAGGGACTCTGCGGGTCGCACCGGTGCCCCAGGAGTCTCTTCGGGAACACCCAAATAATTAAACTGGGGCAATGAAAAAAACAGTTAGGACACGGAAAAGCACTCTGAGGTCCCAACAATCGCTCGAGGTCACTAAAACGCGCGCTTGAGAACCCAACAAATGAAGACGGGCCCCCAAAAATCGCACTTGGACCCAAATAACCACCTCGCTGCCTGAGTCAGTCATACTGGAACAAAAGTCGCGCCGGAGCCCCAGAAGTTGCAGCGGACTTCCCAAAAATAAATGCCTGCACGGAATGTCACTCTATGGCCACAAAAAATTGCGTTAAAGCCCCCCCCCCCTTCCCCCCACAATAAAAAAACGCATAGGGCCCCGGAAAAGAAGCGCGCTGGGGCACCAAAATAAACGCACCGGCATCCGGAAGAATCGTACCGAGGCCCAAAAAACATCGCACAGGGGGCTTACAAAAACAGAACTCGACACCAAAAAAATCACAAAGGGACTCCATCGAATCGAACCGAGCAAAGGAAAATTCAGAACAGGTCCAGAAAGAAAGTTCTCTGAAAGACTTTTCAACTCTGAAGGGTGTCATCGGCTGAAAAACTCGTCGAGCAGCCTGAGTGGCTTACGAAAGAGGTAAATCCCCCAATCCTGAACGGGTGAGCTCCCAAGAATCGCGTCGAGTTCCCCAAAAATCGCTCTTGGGTCCATAAATTCGCGTCGGACACCCAAAATTAGCGTAGGGGACTCTAAATAAATGCAGCGGGTACCAAAGAACTCGCGCCAGGCCCGACAATTTGCGCCAGGGACCGCGAAAATCGCACAGGGCCCCGCTAGGTACAACGCGCCCAGCGAACTGCGCTGAGCCCTCCAAATATCGCGTTTCGGACCAAAAATTTCCGTCAGTAGTCCAAAAATTCTGGTCCGGGCATAAAAAATTACCCTCGGGGCTCCCAAAAACTGCCATCCATGGCCCCAATCAACACAGCTTCGCCCAAAAAAATCGCATCGTGACCAGACAAAAACCAAAATGGAACATTCCAAAAGAAGGAGAGAGTCTGAAAAATAGATGTGTGAGTCGGGAAAATCGTTCCGGAGCCCCAAACATGCCACCAGGTGCCTTAAAAATCGCGTACGGTCCCGTAAAAACGCCCCGGAAGTTGGAAAAAAATTGCGACGGGCGCAAAAATATGGCGCCGGGACCCGAAAAAATGTTAGGCAGGGACACGGACTTTTACGAAATTCAGAAGTCACCAAAGAGTCGCCGAGCCCAGAAAACTGGCGTCGGGTGCCCCGGAATCGCGCATCTGGGCCCGAAAAGTCGCGCTGGAACCCCGAGGAATTAAGCCGGAGCCACCAAAATCGTGCTGGAGTCCAACAAATGTGCAACCGAAGCCCCAAATAAACAAAGCAGGACCGTAAGAGCACAACAGGAGGCCGAAAATGCACTGGGCTCTCCATAACACACCGAGTCTCGCAAAAAAGCGTCAAGGCCTTAAACATGCGTTGCAGCTCTAAATATACACAACGGTGGCTCTCGAAGCACACCAGGACCATGAGACCGCATGGGGGTCTCAAAAACCGTCTGGCCCCTCAAAAAGCGACATTGTCCTAAGAAATGAACAAAAACAACGGGCAGTAAATAAACACATCGCGGTCTTCTAAAACACGCCGGTACCTAAAAAATGCTGACGGTGCACAAAGAAAGCAAAAACTCTTTAAAAAAGAGCTGGGGTCTCACAAATGTGTCGGACCCCTAACAAAAATGGGCTTTAAAGCGCATCCGTAGACTCGACTCGAAGAAAAACTTGACGGGTTCAAAAAAAGATCGCCTAGCTAGGTCCTCGGTTCGGTAACCAATCTGGGAGCGTATTTAGCCAAAGATATTAGGTGCACAAAGCTCGGCGGGTATCTGGATTTCTTAACCATCAGAAAATGTGGGAAGAAGAGAGGTCATCATGGAATTGAATTGATCGATTTTTCTCAGCGAACCCCCATGCAAAGCATTCCACACATCAAATATGACACAAGACTATCATGTGGTAGTAAGTAGCTAAATGTAAAACTAGCAGATACCGAAGAATCGCACGAAGTGTAGTGAATGCGCCGAATGTGTAAAGCCGTTTTGGCGATTGAGCGTTATTGTCAGGCATGCCTGAAATTGGAAAATTTTACACTTTTACTTGATTTGTACAGGTGTTACTTCAGCAGTGTGCGGACATTTATCAAGGGATACCAAAAGAAAAGCATTCGGACAGCATGTGCGAGTTAGGTTTGAAATCCGGTGACTCAGAAACGATGGTGGTAGATCGGGCCCCCTTCACAGGGCAATTAATTTGGCCACTGAATAATTTTGTTTAAAAAATAAAAAGGATTACCTTTAAAAAATAGTGGTCGAAATCCGGGTACTTTTTTAATCGGGGGTAGGTGAGCCCTTCCAAATCCGTTTGCAGCCCCTCCCCTCCCCCCTTGCGCAAATCCTAGGTATGCCACTGATTCCGACACCAAATATCGGAACCTAATCAAAATGTGCTGTCTTCAAGTTGAACTTCGGAATATCTGTACCAAATTTGGCAACCTACATAAGGATACTTAAACTCAGCACTGACGCAAAGTAGACCATTTCTTTTTCTCGTTTTTTTCCGCTCACGGGGTAACATGGGACTGAGGCCGGGCATTATAAGGTAACTAGCACATGTGCTATAGCAAACAATGCGAGACTGTATTAACAGTATTATTTGATGTCGTCATTTATCGGTCCTCCGGGCCACATGCTGGGGTCTCCTGTCCGGTGTTGAGGACTTCTTTTGAGACTTCGGGACGACCTATCAACATAAATGTTCCTCATGCTAGGTCAGGGGCTTTCTGCCTGGTGTTGGGGCCTTCTCGTGAACTCTACTGGCCACCTGTCAATGCAGGTGTATTATACAGATAATACAGGTCCTCTCTGTCGACGCAGGGCCTCTCCTTCGATTTAGTCGATTTAGGAGACCTTCACGTGAGCCAAGCCAAGGGCCCTCAACATCTTCCTGAGGGCACTCTTTGTTGACTCGGGTCCTCTTCATCGGTCCGGGAGCCTTTCGTCGGTCCAGGGGCCCTATACGTCGGTCTGGATGGCCCCTGCGACCCTCCAGGAGGGTTGTCCCCTTTCTCCCGTCCCCATTGGCTACGTCACTGGTCTAGGGGCCCTTCGCGTTGGCCCAGGGGGCCTTGCGGGCCACATGCGCATACGCCTTAAGAGGCCCGGCGGACCCCTCGGCTCCTGCAGGGGCTGCCCCCTTCGCACCCCCCCCCCCCCTCCTTGGCTACACCACGGACACAGGAACGCAGTATTTATCAGCCATCACGTCTAGGACACCGAAAACGACGGATTTTAGTCCCGGAAATACGAATCAACACCTAATTCTATTCTACTTCCTCTCTGATTCGTAAAACAATGGGTGGCGCATTTGTGAATATGAAACAATAGGAACAACGTACCCTACGTATGACCTACCATCGTAGGTTTATGCCTGCGAGAGAGCTGGGTAATTGCATCAGTACTTTCACCCTCAGCTCCCTCATGTCTTAACCATTGGTGACGGCGCAATGGTGTATATACCCACAGATGGATGTATGATCATTCAGCTAAACTCAAAGCACAGGATGCTCACAGAATACGTACTCATTTTGCAGCACACAGCTGTGAAATGAACTTCATGCCATCGATGCAACCTACGCGAGCCATGGACAAGTTATATCTCATGGTGGGGTAAGTTACATCACATGGTGGGGTAAGTTTAATCACATGGTGGGGTAAGCTACATTATATGGTGTGGTACGTTACATCATATGGTGGATTAAGCTACGTCACAGTGGAGGTAAGTTGTATGCAAGGGCGTCGCCACCGGGGGGGCAGCGGGGGCAATCGCCCCCCTGTCACGAAACTGAAATTTGAGGAGGCCCCTATCCGCAAATGCACAGGAAAAAAGGTGAGCAAGGAGGCCGACGGGACAGAACATCATGCTGTCAATGAGGCCTCAAGACTGACGAGGCCCCCAGGAAATATAATCAGGTCTCTATAAGAGACGTAGAACAGAGATTGGGAGGAGGCCCCCAGGACGAAAAGGAGACTCCCCAGGACGAAAAGGAGGCCCCAAGACATAAAACAGAGATTGGGAGGAGGCCCCAGGACGAAAAAGGGACCTCAGGACGAAAAGGAGGCACCCAGGACGAAAAGGATGCACCCAAGGACGAAAAGGAGGCCCCAGGACGAAAACGAGGCCCTCAGGACGAAAAGGAGGCCCCTAAGACGTAGAACAGAGATTGGGAGGTGGCCCCAGGACGAAAAGGAGGCCCCAAGGACGAAAAGGATGCCCCCAGGACGCAAAGGAGGCCCCCAAGACGTAGAACAGAGATTGGGAGGAGGTCCCCAGGACTAAAAGGAGGCCCCCAGGACGAAAACGAGGCCCCCAGAACGAAAAACATGCACCCAAGAACGAAAAGGAGGCCCCAAGACGTTGAACAGAGATTGGGAGGAGGCCCCCAGGACGAAAAGGAGGCCACAAGACGTAGAACATAGATTGGGATGAGGCCCCCAGGACGAAAAGGGGGCCTCCAGGACGAAAAGGAGGCCCCCAGGACGAAAATGAGGCCCCCAGAACGAAAAGGATGCACCCAAGGACGAAAAGGAGGCCCCCAAGACGTTGAACAGAGATTGGGAGGAGGCCCCCAGGACGAAAAGGAGGCCCCCAGCACGAAAAGGAGGTCCTCAGGACAGAAAGGATGCCACCGAGACGGGCAAGAAGCCACCCAGGTTAGACGAAAAAGCTTTCGATGGGTGGCAGGATATTCTTAATTTGGAAAACGAGGCCCCCAAGACGGAAGAGGATGCCCCTGCAATATAAAATTAAGACATGATAGGGGAGATTTCTCCGGACGCAATAGGAGCCCCAAGACGGGGAAGAAGGTCTCCGCAGGAATGAGAGAAGGCCACCGAGACCAGCCAGATGAGGCCCATATTTTGGAGGAGCACCCTTCAAGAGAAAATCTAGGACTAGGACGCAAAAGCACCCTGCTAAGAGGATAATGAGGCTCGAAACACAGATAAGGAGGCCCCCATGACGTGAGAGGAGCCCCTAATTTGAAAAAGGAGTCACCTAGGAGAGGGTAGGAGTCCCCAGAAATCAAGAGAGTGTCAAAAATGGCACGGAGGAAACCAGGATTGCAAAGGAGGCCCCAACACCGGAAAGGATGCCCCCAGAATATGAGACGAGGCCCTAAGACGGAAAAGGAAGCCAGTGGATATGAGATGAGGTTTCCGAGACGCAAAAGCAGGCCCCAAACGGGTGAGGTTCCACCGATATAGAAAAGAATGATCCAGAGACGTGGCAGAAAGCACCTAATTCGGGAGAGAAAGACACAAGATTGGAAATGAGACCCCATGATGAACGAGGAGGCCCCTAAAAGAGGAGAGAAAGGCCATTGGATAAGAGAGATGGCTCCCAGGCGGAAAAGAAGGCTCGAAGACGGCTAAGAAGGTCCCCGGGAAATAACAAGGCCACTAAGATAGGAAAGGTTGACAGTAATTTGGCAGAGGAGGCGCCTGGGAGAGAAGAGGAGTCCACCAGGAGATAAGAGAACACCCCTAAGATGGGTAAAGATCGAATCCACACGCAGGGCAGGGCCCCCAAGACGTGAGAGGAAGCCCCTAATTTGAAAAAAGAAGGCCTCTAGAAGGACAGAAAAGGTCACAGAGGAGTCCCTGAGAGTAGGTCTCCAGGACCAAATAGGCCCGAAACGGAAAAGTTCCAAAGACTAAGAAGGAGTGGTAGCAGGTATGGAAGGAGGTGAGGTTTCCAAAATAAGATCCTCAAGACGGGTAAGGCTTTGCCAGGATAAAGAGAGGCCCACGAAGCGGCAGGAGGCCCCTAATTTGACAGAAATGCCCTCGAAGAGAGAGAAGCCACATGCCATGTTAAAAGGCCCCAGATCAAAGGAGGCCCTCAAGACGGGAGAGGAGGACCATTAATATGGAGGAGGGTAGGACACACAAGGAGACGTCGAAAGCCGGTAAAAGGCTCTAGGAAATAGACGAGACCCTTAAGACGCACAGGAGGCTTATAATTTGCAGAAGAAACCCTAAAATAGTAGAAGTCGTGTCTGGGTACTTTAAAATCACGATATGGGCCCCAAAAATCCGGCCGGGGCCCCCCAAATTACGCTGAGCCTGGGGTACCAAAAATTCACGCCGACCACGAAAATATGCCAGGGCACGACAGTCGTACGTGCACCAACAGTCTCATTGGGACCAAAACAAATACGCAGGAGCAACGAAAACAATCGACATGGATAATCACTCTGGGGACCCAACAATACGCCAAAAGCCCCAAAACGCATTACCCCAAAATTCGAGGCCGCTAGGCTGCCTAGGGATCCAAAAAATACGTCGGGGCCCAAAGATCACATTGACTCAAAAAGTCGCGTCGCAGCCCTTAAAATCACACTGAGGCCCAGAAGGTCGCGCCGGGGCCCAAGTTGCAGCTGCCCCAAAGATCAATCCTTAACCGGAATGTCACTCTGGGACAAAAAACCTTCAGTGGCCACATGCTATATCAAAGGGGCAAATGCCCCTCCATCCTGAGAGGGATAAGCTCCCAAGAATCGTGCCGGGGCCTCAAAAATCGCGCTGGGGCCACCAAAATTCGCGTCGGTCCACCAGAATTCGCGTATGGGTCTCCAAATAAATACGGCGAGCCCCGGAAAACTCGCTCCGAGGCCCGAAAAATTGCAACAGGAACCGCCAAAATCGCGTTGGGGCCACAGCTAAATACAACGCGTCCCACAAACTCGAACCGGGCCCCCAAATATCGCGCTCGGGACCCACAATTCCCATCGGTAGTCCCGTCGAGGCTCTAAAAATTGGCGTCTAGGGCCACACGTAAGCACAGTGTGACCACAAACACCGGATCGGTATCCGAAAAAATCAAGCTGGAGCCCTCCAAAATAAGGAGGGATTCCAACAACTAAATGCCCAGGTAAAAAAATGGCTCTGGAGCACCGAACATATTATCAGATGCCTTCACAAATTGCGTACGGCACCGAAAAACAAACCGGATCTCGAACAATCGAGGTGGGATACAAAAACATGGCGCCAAGGGCTCGAGAAATCAGGCCGGGATTCGGACTTTTTAATAAAATCAGAAAAGATTCACAAAAATCGTATTGAGCCCAGAAAACTGAGGTTGGGTTTCCGGAACCACGCGTCTGGGCGCGATAAGCCGCTCTGGGACCTAGAAACATCGTACCGAAGCCCCAAAATTGTACTGGGGCCCCACAAGTGTGCGTCAGAAGCCCAAAATAAACACATCGGGACCCTAAGAGCACAACGGGGGCCGAAAATACAACTGGCCCTCCAAAGCGCACAGAGTCTCACAAAAAGCGACAGGGCCTTAACACATGCGCTGCAGCCATAAATATACAAAACGGGAGGTCTAAAAAATGCACCGGAAGCTCTCAAGGCACACAGGGGTCATGATAACGCACAAGAGCCTGAAAAAGTGGCTGGAGCCGCAAAAGGCAACATGGTTCCAAAACAAACAAAAAGACCGGGCGCTAGATAAACACATTGGGATCTTCGAAAACGCCTTGATACGTCAAAAAAATTATCGGTGCTCAAAATTGCAACAAACCCTAAAACGAGCAGGGGGTTAGAAAATGTTTTAGGCCCCCTAACAAAAATGGATTGGAGCCATAATACACAATCATAGAACAAGAAAGACGCAACGGGTCCAAAAAAGAACGCTGAGGCAGGGCCTCGGTTCGGTAGCCAATCTGGGAGGATAGCAGCAAAGATATGAAGTGCATCAAAGCTCAGCGGAAACCGCAATTCATAACTACCAGAAAATGTGGGAAGTAGGAAACTAATGATCGAATTTAATCAATCGACTTTTCGCAGCGAACGCCAATACGAAGCATTCCATGACGTCAAATATGGCGCAAGTCTATCATGTGGCAGCAATTAGCAAAACGCAGAAGGCCTAGCAGAAACCGTAGCATCGCACGAAGTATGGCGAATGCACCAAATACGAAAGATGGGTGTGCACGTGCACTGACGTTGCCGTCGTGGGGACCGGGTGCTATGAACTGGAATGCCTGAAATTGTGAAATTTTGTATTTTAAAGTAGTGGGTAATACATCTTAAATTGAAGTTATGGGCCTAATACATCTTCGAAACCCTGCTCGTTTTAGGGCTTTGTTGCTTTTTTTGTGCACCGAGTATATGTTACGTGTCAGGGCGTTTTCGAAGATCCCGATGTGTTTATTTAGCTCCCGGTCATTTTGTACGTTTTGGAACCATGTTGCCTTTTGTGGCCCCAGCCTCTTTTTCAGGCCCTTGTGCGTTCTCATGGCCGTTGTGCGCCTTGCGAGCTTGCAGTGTATTTTTTTAGAGCTCCCGGTATGTTTATTTAGGGCTGCAACGCGTGTTTCAAGGCCCTATCGCTTTTTGGGAGACTCGGTGCGCTTTGGAGGGTTAGTTGTATTTTCGGGCACCGTTGTACTTTTAGGGTCCCGCTGTGTATATTTGGGGCTTCTGACGCACCTTTGTGGGGCCCCAGTACGATTTTGGGGCTTCGGTGCGATTTTTCTGGGTCCCAGCGCGACTTATCGCGCCCAGGCACGTGGTTCCGGAGACCCAACGCCAACTTTCTGGGCTCAACGCGATTTTTGTGGAGCTTTTCTGTGTTTTTTTAAAGTCCGAATCCCGGCCTGATTTTTCGAGCCTCTGGCGCTACGTTTTTGTGTCCCACCTCAATTTTTCGAGATCCGGTATGCTTTTCGGTGCCATACGCAATTTTTGAAGGCATCTGGAAAAAAAATGTTCGGTGCTCCAGAGCCATTTTCCTGACCCGGACATTTATTTGTTGGAATCCCTCCTTTTTTGGAGGGCTCCAGCTTGATTTTTTGGGATACCGATCTGGTTTTGTGGTATAGGTGTAATTTCAGCAGTGTGAGGTAACATATCAAGGCATACCAAAAGAAAACCTTAGAACTGGGTGGTGGAGTTAGGGTTGAAATCCGACCAATCAGAAACCATAGTGGTAGATCAGGCCACTCCACAGGACAATTTAGTTGATAACTAATTATATTATTTCGAAATGTCCCCTTTGACAAAATAGCGGTCGAAATCCAAGGACTTTTTAATGGGCGTAGGTGCCCCCCCCCTGCCCTGCAAATCCGTTTGCCCCCTCCTGCTTGATGAAAATATAGGTACTCCACTGGTCCCTCAATAATTTTCCGAAACATACGCCCATGGGGCAAAGCCAACATTGAGGGGACAAATTACCCCTCACAAGCATACAATACAACATCCATGCCCCATATAAAATGGGATGAATGATGTTTTTAAATGCATTTTCTTCCAACAAACTTCTTTTCTGTTATTACAGCCTGCATGATTAGAGCTTCCCAGCTTCCATACCTTCTCAACGTCATTTACAAAACAGTACAGCACAGCGAAAACGATGGGTGTGACGGCGTGGAATTTGAAGGTTTGGATTATGTATGCACTGACATTGTTGCATTGTTGCATTGTCATTTATGCATTGCTGTTCAATGCTTGTTATTGCCGTGAATTTATTCGCTGAGGATATATTTTAGCTCGTGTGACAGTTGCCTTGCAGCCAGCACCAAATGTTATCAAAATAAACAAATTCCTAAGATGGCGCTCAGAAAACCAATGCAATCCACTTCTCGTTGTCACCTTTGCGAAATTGTCGTCCTAGGACTGAGAAATGATCGTTCAAGCTTTGCTTATGACATCAAGCTGGTGGGAATAAATAACAGTAGTGATAAATCTAGCTATATTCAGTTAGACTTGGAGGACTTAAAAGTGGGTTGATCAATGGCAGATATCTGTAAGATATGCTTAGCACCAGCCCCGCCAGCTCGCTGCAATCTAGAGGCCAGCGGGAAGATTCGAGAAAGCATTGAGACGTTGGTTTGTTTTGGCACTTATGTATTTATCTAAATATTACTTATTTATACCCTGGTATGGCCCAGTTTTCAGCGAAAATTATTAGTGCTATTGCGTTTTGAGTAAATGATGCACCATGCCAAGAACACCAATATGAAACAGCAATATGAAATCATTTTCCCCATTCTCGAACCATAGTAAGAGCCTAAAAAGAATATGAGACCCTAACACAATGGAGGCCCCCTTTCGGGGAACAGGAGGCCCCCTTTCGACCTTGCCCCCCTGGATGAATTTCGTGGCGACGCCACTGGTTGTATGACGTGGTGGGGTAAGCTGTAACAGTTTTGTTGAAGTGGTGCAAGATGATTAGCATTGTTAGTACCTTCGGATGTCCTCTTCTAAATCGTTACGGGTTCCGCACTATACAATTTGTGCCCTCTAAGCTAGTAGTGTGTTGCTTAATAACAATCCACCTCAAATTTATCAAATTCACACAATATGTCCGATGATGAAACTTGTCGCATGAAATATATATTTAATAGTGCCATGAACATTTCCACGAACAAACATTGCACTGACTAGCCGAAAGAGAAGATATAATAGGCCAAAAAATTATGAAAGTGAATTTAGCATGCCTTTCGACCCATCACTCTATTCGTATGACGTTCTGTATGAGCTGCTTGCCTAAGGCTAGGCGACCTGCTGCTGCGATCCGGCCGACCTGCTGCTGCGGTCTGGTCAAGGTCCGGCCGACCTGCTGCTGCGGTCTGGTCAAGGTCCGGCCGACCTGCTGCTGCGGTCTGGTCAAGGTCTGACCGACCTGCTGCTGCGGTCTGGTCAAGGTCTGACCGACCTGCTGCTGCGGTCTGGTCAAGGTCCGGCCGACCTGCTGCTGCGGTCTGGTCAAGGTCTGACCGACCTGCTGCTGCGGTCTGGTCAAGGTCTGGCCGACCTGCTGCTGCGGTCTGGTCAAGGTCTGACCGACCTGCTGCTGCGGTCTGGTCAAGGTCTGGCCGACCTGCTGCTGCGGTCTGGGCAAGGTCCGGCCGACCTGCTGCTGCGGTCCGACCGAGGTCTGGCCGACCTGCTGCTACTGTTGCCCAAGAAGAATGCTGGGGATATGCGTGCTGATGGCCGTCGTATGCATCTGGCTGCTTTTGAGCCACTTGGTTTTCCATCGGTCCAAACACACTTTTGTCCAGTGGCTGGAACTTGTGAGAGCAGTGAGGTGGACATGAGAGCATCACTACACCATTTCCAGTGGCGTAGTTTAGGGTTTCAATCCCCAGATTGGCTCTCTTGATTGTTCAGCAGACTCAGTACCAGCGACTTTGGACAACACCCAGTGGCGTGCACCAAGTGCGCCAGGAACTTCTTGAAGTTACGCACGGTCATCCATCCAGATGGCACCCTGTGCCGAAGCATCCTGGTGATCCTGGTGGTCCTGGTGGTCCTGATGGTCCTGATGGTCCTGATGGTCCTGATGGCCCTGGTGGTCCTGATGATCCTGGTGGTCCTGATGATCCTGGTGGTCCTGATGGTCCTGATGGTCCTGGTGGTCCTGATGGTCCTGGTGGTTCTGGTGGTCCGGGTGGTTCTGGTGGTCCTGATGGTCCTGATGGTCCTGATGGTCCTGATGGCCCTGGTGGTCCTGATGATCCTGGTGATGTCCTGGTGATCCTGGTGGTCCTGATGGTCCTGATGGCTGTGATCCTGGTGGTCCTGATGGTCCGGGTGGTTCTGGTGGTCCTGATGGTCCTGATGGTCCTGGTGGTCCTGATTGTCCGGGTGGTCCTGGTGGTTCTGGTGGTCCTGGTGGTCCTGGTGGTCCTGGTGGTCCTGGTGGTTCTGGTGGTCCTGATGGTCCTGGTGGTCCTGGTGGTCCTGGTGGTTCTGGTGGTCCTGGTGGTCCTGGTGGTTCTGGTGGTCCTGGTGGTTCTGGTGGTCCTGGTGGTCCTGGTGGTCCTGATGGTCCTGGTGGTCCTGGTGGTCCTGGTGGTTCTGGTGGTCCTGGTGGTCCTGGTGGTTCTGGTGGTCCTGGTGGTCCTGGTGGTCCTGGTGGTCCTGGTGGTTCTGGTGGTCCTGATGGTCCAGGTGGTTCTGGTGGTCCTGGTGGTTCTGGTGGTCCTGGTGGTCCTGTATTTTGCACCGCTGCAAATCTAGTTGCATCAATGTTTAACGCATGCGCTGTCTGAAACCTGTACGTGTCCATTACCTCGCCCGGTATTTGGAGAAACTCGGGCATCGGTTGAAAGTTCTGACACGGCCAGGACTTGTGAACTCGGGCATTGTTGATCGGTTGAAGCTACTGACATGATCAGTACTTGTGAACTCGGGCATTCGGATGGCCGGCAGTCTTCTCTGGATAAATGCGGAAAAAAAACAATCAGCTCTTGCGATGTTGTTTTCCATGCACGACTTCGGCGTCTTCACGTTGTACCGTACCGCACATTCATGGGCAAAGTGCGAAACTCCCGCAAGGTCAATCCGAAAAAGACGCTCGCCGCCGGTTTGATTTTTCTTCCAGGGCGTCATCCGTACACACTCGTGGTCCCGAGTTATGGTTTTCTTGATTTGGAGCATTGCCTTCTTTAATTTTCCGCAGGAGTCGATTCCACGTTTCATGGTTTTCTCCGCGGGTGGAGATGCGGTCCTTGACGAACCAACATCTTGGCAGAACATCTGGTGAACTGCCCTTACGTCTCTCCCTCTTCCGTAAGCACTTGCAGTTTTGTACTCACCCCAAGACGCGTGCACCCACCGCACCCGAAATTCCCGGAAGGATAGAGACCGTTATTGCACGTGATGACGTAGTGTCACAGTTTCCATCCCCAACTACGTTTTGAATGAATCGCTTTAATACCACCTACACTTTTCTGTGATCAGGGGTGTTGTTTTATGTACTTTTGAAGGGGCAAATGCCCCTCAATATTAGCTTTTCATCCCAATAATTTCAACTTTTAACATGGGACCGTATGGAGTTCCCCCCCCCAATCATTTTCAGACATCTGCCCGTGCCTGTCATGCAGCTTACCCTGCTCTCCACTGCACTACCTATATGAAAACGTTTGCTGTGTGCAAAACTATACTTTTAAGTGCATTATTGTATGTGTGTGTGCATGTGTGTGCGTTCTCTTTCCCTCGCTGCGACGCGCATTTGTTTCTCACCCGTCGGAGGTGTTGTCAGTTATTGACGAATGGTGTGGTTTGTGCGAGACATCTAGCGGGCATTACAAGCAACTCTATTTCGTTGCTTGGCGACTGATCACTTGATGTCTACAGCGTTTGCCGATTATTGAGTCTTTCAGCCGGATCCGGTAACTACACCATAGTACATATATACTCAGGGGCGCAGCCTGGATTTTCTTAGGGAGATGGGTGACCGAAATACAAATGTTATGTAATTGAGATCTCCGACGCGCGAAGTGCACCGAAAATGTCTGGTTTGGCGTGGTGAAAATCCCAACATTTCTTGTTTCACCTTGGGTACCTAAATTGGTCTTGTTAAAATTGGAGCACGGGTCTCCTGTCCCATTGGCTGCACCTCTGTATATATCTTTGCTACGCATGCTTACTGGATGTCAAAGGAAGTGATCTTCGTGCCCACACCAAGTATGCCAAGATCAGTACCACTGTGTCACTTAGGGAAGGTAGTCCTATTGTGCCATGTTCACAAATGCATTCACCTATTGTTTTACGGATCCTGGAGGTGCGCAGCATTGAATCCACCCTAGCTTCGTACTTCCCGCATCAAATTCCTCGCTTTCGGTGATCTCGACGTAGTTAGGAATAGTGTCCCTGCTTGGGGAGGCGATTTTCTAAAATGGCTGACTATATTGCACCGGACGGGCGATTTAGAAGTGCATCACCCATCATTGCATTTAATTGTACAGTGACAGTGCACCAGGTTAGCAATAGATGATGTCCGATGAGCAGTATTAAACTGTGCCCATGGACGCATTTACATACCGGTGACAATCGTAAGGTGCAATAGAGCCGTAAGGTTAGGCTACATTTATATACAAGTGCCAATCGTAGAGTGTCGTAGATCCGTCACGTTATGTGCCATATTGTCATACAATTGAGCCGTAAGGTGCAATAGAGCCGTAAGGTTAGGCTACATTTATATACAAATGCCAATCGTAGGGTGTCGTAGATCCGTCACGTTACGTGCCATATTGTCATACAATTGCGCTACAGCGAGTTCCTTGTTCAATAAAGCGTGGGCTTCATAAGATGTTTGAACAGAGAAAAGATATGTTGCAGGTCATTTCCGTAGCCGAGCTTGTGCACGTATGTGCACGTGTGTGCGTACGTGCGTGGGCTTGTGTGTGTGCATGGGTGTAACCACTGGGGGGGGCGGGGCTGGGGAGGGGGACATGTCCCCAATTTCTGAACACTGACGATTTGTACCCCTCAATTTATTTCGTGTCCCCCCGCAGCCTCAGCTACCGAAGCATGATCGGCGCAAAATTCTACTTAATCATGCATAAAGTGAAAATATACATGCAAGATAATTACCAAAAAGACTAGAAGCCGATCTTGCCAATCAACGAGCTTCACAGGCTATCTGTCGTCACAAAATCTCCGAGTGGTAAATCAGCAGACGTAGAAAGTTCTTCTTCCAGGCCATTCTTGAATAACATGAACATTGACCATCATGTGTTTTCGCTTGGGTGGAAAATTGTGCTTTGCGATGCAACAAATTTGCATTTTCGCAAGGCTTTATACGTCTTAGGTCACATTACCCTGCGCATATATCGATATATCATGAACAAACGTGACTCTGGGTGTCCTTTGATATCTTCAAGACAATCGAGGGAAGTCATGGGCAGCCTTAAGCACGTACGTCAAGTTAACGTCGTATTCGTATTCGTATTCAGCGACGAGTTCGCCAAAGGTGTATTTGTATTGGAATTTGGATTCGGTGACGTGTTTATGATCGTTCGAATCAATTACCACAAATGCTTCTGCTTGTACTGAACACGCTGGAGGCGACTACATAGGTCTCGCATGACTACTTTAACGGTCAAGGTCCAATGCATACCGGTTTCTTCGGTCGCCTCCCAATTTTTTTTCTCGTTTTCACCCAAACCTGCCCAAATCTGGCATCAAGCTAGCCTGTGGTGAACAATTGTGCAACATTTCAATCCGGTATATGTCAAGGCCAAACTTCAAGGTCAAAAGTTAGCCTGATTTATTAGATGTCGATATTGAAGCGATATCGACCGAACACGAGGCTCGGTTGCAATCGCTTCAATTTCCATAAAATGGACGTCATTCGACGTGGCTTTTTTATGCGATATCAGAAAGTTTAACATTCGAATAATTTTTACATGGGAAAGGCCAAGCTGATGCTTCGGTCGCCTCAATGGTTTTCGTTTTCGCTCAAACCGATCCAAATCTGGTATCAAGCGATACCCGGCGGTGAACACTCGAGAAACATTTCAAACCGGACATGTTAAGGTCAAAGGTTTTATTGAGTTCTTCGATGACCTCGCATTTCGTCGCTATGGCTTTAATTTGCAGAAAATGTATGTCATTCGACGTCGCTTGTTGTGTGGTATAGGAAAGTTGATACACAGAAATAATATCGACGGGTCAAAATTCAAGCTGATTTCTTCGGTCGCCTCGCATTCTCGTTTTCGCCCAAGCCTGCGCAGATCCACTATCAAGTGATAGTCCATGGTGAACCCTCGAGTAACATTTTGAAACCTGGAAATGTCAAGGTCAACCCTCAAGGTCAAAGGCTAGTTTAAATTTTTCGAAGCCCGTGATTGGTCGCCATGGGTTTAATTTGCACCAAGTGGGTGGCATTCGACGTGGCTTGTGCCGTATTATAATGTTACGATATCGAAGTAAGTTAAAAGGTCGAAGGTAAAGCCAATTTCGTTCATCGCCTGGCATTTTTCCTTCACCCCAACCTACCCATATCTGGTATCAAGTAATAGCCCGTGGTGAACCTCGAGTAACATTTCAAACGGAGACATGTGAATGTCAAACCAGAAGATCGAAGGTTAGCTTAAATTGTTCGAAGTCCTCGCGCCTCGTCGCTATGTCTTCAATTTGCATCAAGTGGGTGTCATTCGACGTGCCGTGAGGTACTCTAGCTAACTGTTCAGAAATCACATTAGTTTTAAAAGTCAAAGGTCGAACTCATTTCTTCGGTCGCCCCGCGTTTCTTCGTTTTCTCCCAAAGCTACCCATGTTTGGTATCAAGATATAGCCCGTGGGCAATCCTCGAGCAACGTTTCAACCCGGGACACGTCAGCTCAAGCCTCAAGGTCAAAGGTTAGTTTTGTTCGAAGTCCTCGCGTTTCGTCGCCGTGGCTTCAATTTGCATTATGTGGGTGTCATTCGAAATTACTTGCCGTACGGTATCAGAATGTTGAGCTATCGAAATAATTACGACGGTGTCGAAGGTCCGCTGTGTGTACAATGATCGAGTGTAATAAGAATAGGAGAATGAAATCTGTTTTTGTTTGCAACCGTTGTGATAGCAGGCACTCATATCCTATATGACTAGGAGCTCCCCCAGGAAATCCGTCATAACCTACTCGGGCGGCGCTCTCATCGTTGGTTTTTAATTTACACTGCCACATTGCTGTTCCGGACATATAAAATACCGAATTGTTTTTCTTCTCAAATTGTCCGCTTTACCCTTAGTGGTTCAACGTAAGCTGACAAATTTGCAAGAGAAGCCACACGTGAATGCACACGATTTTATAACCAGCTGAGTTCATAACCGCGTGAAAACAATGTTGTATTCAGGGATGGATCTATGAATTGTCATGGGGGCTTCTCGAGAGGCGCGCCATTTCTTTGGAGGGGCGCCACTGCGAAAGCACCTGAAGGGGCGCCTCTGGCTTAAAAATTCGAGGTGGCGGGTTGCACTCTGTTCTTCCCGAAGGGGCGCCTTTCCTTCCAAGGTGGTACCTTTTTCTTTCATAGGGGCGCCTCTAGCTGACAAATTCGAGCGGTTACACTGAAACCTTTTCAGAGGGGCGCCATCTTCCATGTGGGGGACACATTCCCTCAGTGCCATACCCTTTATCCACCCTGGTTGTCATTGCATCTAAATGTGTCCCCGTAAAACAGGAAAGCATGGAAAAGGTATGTCCATATTTACAACAACAAAACCATCGTTCAATATTTTATGTTTCCCTGCTACACGAGGGAAACGTTTAACGTACTTACAGCATTGCTCTATGGCGATCGTGAAAGGTGGTCCAGCACATACGACATCAAGCTAGAAGTCCATAGCCAGTGATAAGGAGTGAAACTTGCTAATTTTGGTGACACTTTTTGTAAGCCAAAATATCTTTTTTAACATTGGTAAATCTGGAAACCAGGCATTGAGTATGAAGCGGCTGATAATTGTATTTTCTGTGTGTGGGGGGGGGAGGGTAGGCGAGGCTACCCATCTATCCTGTCCAAACTTATCGCGTCCCTGGTTTGTTCCCCCCCCCCCTCCAATTTCGAAACCGTTGCTACACCCATGTGTGTGTGTGTGTGTGTGTGTATGTGTGTGTGTGTGTGTGTGTGTGTGTGTGTGTAGTAATTATGCTGAACATTGACATGCACGATAACTTCAATTTATAGCGAAATTAACGCATTATGCAGGAAAGCAAACAACACCACAAATGCTGGACTATTATTATGTCGAGTGTTTTCCGTAAAGCAGGCGCACAATGACTATCGACATACGTGGCCGTGTTTACACCCCGAGTCTAATGAGCATCGTTCCGGAGTTATAAGCCTTCCAAAAGCGCTCCCACCGAGCAGGGTATTCACGTTCACTCATCCTCTGCGGCCTCCACTGCCTTGATTATCTTCTTCTCAGTACTATCTCTCTCTCTCTCTTCATGCCATAGTCCCGAAATGATCAAAGCCGGCAGAAGTGACACTAATCCAAACACCAAACACGCCAAACCATTGTTGCCGGACAGGACTACCTCCTGCCGCCCGGGCCACCAGGTGTATATGTTACCTGATATACTGAGAACAGACTTGCCGGACAGGACTAGCTCCTGCCGCCCGGGCCACCAGGTGCGTGTGTTACCTGCTATGCTGAGGACAGACTTGCCGGACAGGACTAGCTCCTCCCCCGGGCCACAGGTGCGTGTGTTACCTGCTATACTGAGGACAGACTTGCCGGACAGGACTAGCTCCTGCCCCCGGGCCACCAGATGCATGTGTTATATGCGATACTGAGGTCAGACTTTCCGGACAGGACTATCTCCTACCACCCGGGCCACCAGGTGCATGTGTTATCTGCTATACTGAGGTCAGACTTGCCGGACAAGACGGGCCGCTCCTACCGCCCGGGCCACCAGGTGCATGTGTTATCTGCTATGCTGAGGTCAGACTTGCCGGACAGGACGGGCCGCTCCTACCGCCCGGGCCACCAGGTGCATGTGTTATCTGCTATGCTGAGGTCAGACTTGCCGGACAGGACGGGCCGCTCCTACCGCCCGGGCCACCAGGTGCATGTGTTATCTGCTATGCTGAGGTCAGACTTGCCGGACAGGACGGGCCGCTCCTACCGCCCGGGCCACAGGTGCGTGTGTTACCTGCTATACTGAGGTCAGACTAAACCCACAGCCCCGTTCTCCCTGATAGCGGGGCTGTGGTAGTGGTGCGAGGCTCCCGAGGTTCAAATATGTGCCAATCGGATACCCTCTCTTATACCAAGGCCTCTTATGAAGGCCAGTCGTGCTACCTATCACATGCCACCCTACCTAGTGCATTTACCTCTTTATGCGTACATTCCAGCGCACAGTACCGCCACTGAAGATGCAGATCACTACCTACTTACTCTTGGCAGTGCAAACGTTGATTTTCCTCAGTCATTTATTTATTGGTTACAAGATGCACATACAAGATGCACATACAAGATCCACAGATGCAGAAGATGCAGAAGATGAAAGATGCAGAAGATGCATAGATGCACATAAAAGCAATGCATTAGCAAGCCTAGCATTAATGCTGAGGTGCAGCATGACTGCAAAGGTTCAAAATTGTATCGACACACTGGGTATGTTAGAACTGCAATATGTCAACCAAGAATATCAAATCAGTGTGCCTACAGAACATACCAATTTGTGTCACAACACATTTCAGTTGCTAAAAGTGAATGCATATGAAATGTTAAGGATGTCAGAACAAGCTGAGGTTGCTAAAAACCGTAGCATGACAATACCGCAGTTCAAAAATTGCATTGCAACACCATGAGTACAGTGATGAAACAAAAGCAAACTGGTCCTGGATCTTTGCCATCAAGAGCATTGTCCTATCTAACAAGAAAAATACCTTCCATTTTCTAATTTGAAGGTTGAATGGTGCCACGTTCATAAAGAGTGTTCATTTGCTATTTGGCATAAGGTTCACAACTCCCTTGGAAGTCACAGGGTGTTTCATATACTACAAATAGGAAGGACACTATCCTCCCAGAGTAGGCTTGCTCACAAATTTTCCTCTAAACACGGGATTTTAAAAAAGAAGATAGATTAAACACCGAATGATGATGTCCAAAATATCACAATGCAACAAGAAAAGCAAGCCTGTATTGAAATGTAGAATTATGGAAAGAAATGTGGAGAGAAGTTGAGCAAGTCACATATAAATAGCCATCCATGAATTATGCTTTAAGAAAGGGCAGGAGTCTGCCAGATAGCTATCCTCTCATCACGGGAAGTCCCAGGCAACCATCAACGTTACGCGTCAAGCGCGGACATTAAGCCGCCGGCCGTCCGGCGGCGAAACTAGCGCCACCAATCGGCCGGCGGGGGAAACTATAGGCAGAGCGGCCCGACATTGTCATAAATTCAACAATACCAAGAAACCATGCAATAAATGTAATAAAAAGTCGCAGCACTGCGTTGTAATGCCATGAATTCGGCGAACATTAAGCTTAGTTGCGATCATTTTGTTGAATAAATCGGTTCTGGATTTGAACCCCCAAAACAATGCCGTCATTGATCAATCAACGAATTTGTAATTGTTTGCTGCAATATCAATAAAACGGGCCACGAATCTCAAAAAGTCGCAGCACTGCGTTATAATGTCATGCATTCGGCGAACGTTAAGCTTAGTTGCGATCATCTTGTTGAAAAATTTGCTTCGGGATTTGGACCCCAAATAATTCCGTCATTGATCCATTCACGAATTTGTCATTGTTTGCCGCGATATCAAGCAAACGGGCCACGAATCTCAAAAAGTCGCAGCACCGCCTTATAATACCATGAATTCGGCGAACATTGAGCTCAGTTGCGGTCAGGTTGTTGAATAATTCGGTTCGGGATTTGGACCCCCAAAACGATGCCGTCATTGATGCGATTTGCAACATCAGTGGATTGACAACGTGCTACTTTCAACCCAAAATGCCGAAACCAATTTTCGCGCAAGGACATCCGGAATACGATACATGTAAAGAAAAGCATCTGAAGGTGATTACCCCAGTAAGGCACTTTTACAAAAACGCATCAATTTGATATTATAATCGATAACTATAGTTATCCATGGTCGCTATAGCGACCCTGGCGGCGGTCCAAGTCGTGGGTTCCGCATCCACGAATTGATAATTGTTTGCCGCAATATCAGATAAACGGGCGAGGAATTTTTAAAAGTCCCAGCACTGTGCTATAATGCCATGAATTCGTCGAACGTTAAGCTCAGTTGCGATCATGAAAAAATTATGTTCGGGATTTGGACCCACAAAAATAAGGCCATCGGTGATCTATGCACGGATTTTTAATTGTTTGCCGCATTATCAACACAACAGACGACGAATGTCCATACATCGAAGAACTCCTCTGGAATGTAACTTCGGCGTTGGGGGACCATTAACATTCAGGGTATGGTTCCGTGCCCCGCCATATTATGAATGGCGGGCGGTCGGGGACGAGCCGCGGGCCGCGGGCGTCGCCGCCGCTCCGGCGCGGCGGCCCGCCGTCTATGGTGGAAAATAGTTCCAGAAGGCAATGCTCAAAGTAACAATATGCGCAATATATAATTGTAAGTAGCAATGAAATTGACGTCTGAAGGCAAGCTAACTTTCATAAATGCACTACGCATCATATTTTATGGAGACAGAGTCTCCTAAATTATAACTATATTCTTCGCGAATACACTAGTGAGCATCCGGGCGCGCTTGTCGCGGGCGCATATTTCAGAGTTCTTGAATGGCATCAGGAACCTACTTGTTTTCTTTCTTTACTGGGGATCCCCGAAGTCCGCATTAACATTGCGTCTGACGCCTAACGAGGGGAATCAAAGTCAATGGACAATTATCTGTATTCATTTTGTTTGACTCCATGGACTTCAGACATGGATGTTATTGTACTTTAGGATATTCACGAGACAACTCTCCATGGAGGGTAAGAGGGTACTTTTTTGCACCTCTGTCGTTCTCATCCGAAATAGGTGACTGTATGCACGGCACGTCCTGCCATGCTCTCAAGCATGATTGTTCATGTTTTACTTCATGGGTAGTGACGCTACCAACAAGCCTTGTGGCATACTTGCCTATGGCATGCTTGACACTTCTGCCTATACATTAATCACTTGTTATAAACGAAAATCGCCTTTCGCAGATTTTAGCACTTGCACTTGCAGCTCGCGTATTTTTGGTTCGAAGAAAATAAACTATGCCGAAACTTGGCGGCGCCGGTCCAGCCGGCTTCGGCTGAAGGCGACCGGCCAGCCGCCGGTCCAGCCGGCTTCGGCTGAAGGCGACCAGGCAGCCGCCGGTCCAGCCGGCTTCGGCTGAGGGCGACCGGCCAGCCGCCGGTACAGCCGGCTTCGGCTGAAGGCGACCAGCCAGCTGTCGTTCCAGCCGGCTTCGGCTGAAGGCGACCAGGCAGCCGCCGGTCCAGCCGGCTTCGGCTCAGGGCGACCGGCCAGCCGCCGGTACAGCCGGCTTCGGCTGAAGGCGACCAGCCAGCTGTCGGTCCAGCCGGCTTCGGCTGAAGGCGACCAGGCAGCCGCCGGTCCAGCCGGCTTCGGCTGAGGGCGACCGGCCAGCCGCCGGTACAGCCGGCTTCGGCTGAAGGCGACCAGCCAGCTGTCGGTCCAGCCGGCTTCGGCTGAAGGCGACCGGCCGCCGGTTTCGTGGTCATAACAGCATGCCACGTAACCTGCGCGCCCCGAGGTCGGGCGGCTGGCGTTACTCCGATGGAGGGTGCCGCGCTCAGCGGTTGTGTACAGCGTGAACTGAGCGGGAAGATAGTGAGACAAAAATGGTCGTGAGTACCTATGCTAACTCGACAATTCGCCATATTCCATTTCAGTTTAAGATGCGTGCATTATATTTCGCTAACGAGTCCGATTTCGGCAAGACTACAAATTTCGACTGAATTTGCTATATTCTTCACTGCACATACTCCAGATCGCAGACATTATTTACACAATCGGACTGCCATACCGAATATGGAGCATGCGTCGCAAATTTGAATCCATTGTGCCGAATTGCCGAGAAAAAAAACATTTTGATAATTTGTGTTCTTCAAAATGCTGCATTTCCACGATAATTGAATAGCATAAGGTGTATGGCTTCACCGGTTGCCAAAGGAACACATCCGCGGTCGATTCAGACGCTTGCTGTGGCGGTGTGATGCCGAATCACACGCCTGGAATGTGGGAGGACCTGACCTGCCTTTTGTTCTCGCTCGCTCAGCCCGTATAATGGTGCCCTATTCCGGTAATGTTTACGCTACGGACTAGATAATGGCGAGCGCGTCTCATTCCAGCCTGACAATGACAACGCCACTAGCGCCACCTATACCTAGCGTCCCCATACCGGTGGCGCCCTCAGTTTCTCTGGACGTCGACGTTATGCGGACTATGGTTGATTTGTCTGATAATTGGTCTTCACAACGGGTCGCTGCTTTGGTCACATGACGTCACCAATCTGTCACGCTGGTTGGTCGCGGACGAAGAGCACGGACAGATGGGACTCAAACCCACAACCTTTCGGTTGGGATCCGAGTACTTACCCGACACCTCCGCCCCCCCCCCCGCTATGCGAGACTATAGGCAGCTGTGCTTTCTGCACAACCAGTATCGTTCTGTCAATCAAATTCTTCGTGTCAGCGCCTCCACGTTCACATCCGCATAAAACAACTGGATTCTACATGCCGAAAAATGTGCATGAAATTGTGACCTATCTACTGCAGAATTAATTCCATTGATGTGATGATGCTACAACGTCCTCGAATTCCAAAATGTACGTGGGAAACGCACCTATCAGGAACTTGTCTTGAGCTCCTGCGGCCAGTGTTTTCACTTAGTGAGTTGATTTCCATGAAGTTCCCAACATGCAACTGTAGCAACTGTTACTTTTTCGCTATAATATATTCCTGGTATCGGTATCATTACAGCATTACCAGTGGATGCAGTCTTCATCTATCCATATCATACTGTGCCCGCTTTTCCATATCATATTACCAGATTGTTTCAACGTCATTAGGGGCTTTGACGTCTTACCCTGCCACTCTGCACTCTCCTAGAAGTGAACTTCAGAACACTGTTGCCACGATTGCACTCTTCCACACATCCCCCTTCCCCGACAGCCACTATGGATGACTATGATGGATACAAAAAAAAACACAAATGGTATAACATTTGATGGACGTCTCGTTCGCGTGGATATTGAGCTTTTATTCTTATGTCTTTATGTTTCCCTTCCGTGCTATGAGCAGAGTGAGTTAAGTGTTAGCCGCGTCCCCAGACCAGCCGTTCTTGACCTTCTCCGGACTATCCCACCTCATTGGCTGGTACAACATTCCTCATTTTCAAGGGCATTACATTACTGGTGCTGCTGCTATCCGAACCCCACCGGGAATGTGTTCCTTCGTTGGGTGCCGAACCCTTCTGGAAAACTGAGCAACTTCAGGGAGATATCCCACACCGATTCGCTAGTAACTCACATCGTGTGGAGTTCGTAAACATGCAAGATGCACCATGACAATCACGAGTGCTTTCAGCATTTGCTAGCGATTAAAATACAAGTCGCACGCAGACGGCCGCGGTCCAACCGATCTAACTGGAAAATGGCTCCCGTCCCTCTGGGGTTGGACCCCATCTGGACGCACGCAGACGGCCACGGTCCAACCTATCTAACTGGAAAATGGTTTCCGTCCCTCTGGGGTTGGACCCCATCTGGAAGCTGAAGATGGTGACGCCTTTGTTCAACTGACTCTCCCACAAAACGTCGCATACACTAAACGCTACCACGATTTCCCTTTCCAAGTTTAAATTTCCGTGGCACTTCTCAACTCCTCCCTAGAGGGGAAATTCTTGTAATGGAAGCCCTGTTCTAGTTTCCTATAGTTTGGGCCAATACCTACAGAGAGCTCGAAGCGCTAAGGACGCTGCCTAGGTGCCGGTCTGACAATAGCAGCCCCTGGGTCAGCTTAGAGTCATATTCTTACGGTTACCCACGCTTGATACAGATGTCTAGCAATGCTCTCTCACGTATATTTCGTTGAATTGTGTTGCCCATTGATGCATCTTCAGCACACACCGCACGTTGGTTCATGAACATGGTCACTTGTCAAATGCAGTGTGTTGTTCGCTATGAGTTGACATTTTACACTCCTTAGGCATGTACGCATGAGGAGCACATATTTGCGGTGCTATTAACACTGTGATGGCGACAACTACATCACGTGTCTTGCGTTGGTGCGAGATACAACACAAACATGTCTTCGTGGGTTCAATTACATACAATTACTGCGTTGAACTTCACTTGTCTTCTCTCTGCTTTGCACTACTTAGTGCTATTGGCTGAACCATACTTCACTGCAAAATTCAGACAGCATTGCAATATTATCTGCGACCCAAGCAGAAAACATGCTGAAGTTTTCCGACGTTAGAGCCTGAGTTATGGCCATTCTCTGCCATTAAGCACCCGGTGGCCGGCAAACAGCGGCAGTCATAGTGCGGCAAACATCCACAAGTCGTAGCCGTCGCAAATGCCCCACCCTGCCTGCGATGCATACACTTGCTTCTTTATTGACATATCGGACTGTGTAGGTTCCGGCAGGCGGGGACATTGGTCGACGAAGGTAGGCTCGTCTCAACCCAGTCGTAGGTCCACATGTAGATTGAGATGCGGCTTGAATGAGCCTGCTTCATGTTATCCTACTTCGCCACCTCGGATCCATATATCAACCAATTCCATGTGCCTACGATAAATGAAAAGTATGCTCTATACCATTGTTGACCCCAAGTGATAAACTACCGTGGTTATTTGTGCTTTTTGGCAGTTCCCATTTCCATAGCAAGAAATTCGGATCCTACGCATAAGAATGAAGATATTATTTGTGTTAACAGCCGCAAACCACTCCAATTCACTCGTTCGACAGCATTTCTGAATTTCAACCAGTGCTGTCAGTCTCATCAGCCAGAAGCACCGCTGGTCCATTCCACGACAAATCGAAAAGTGAAAGTGCCAAAATGACACCAAATGTTATATATTTTGATGAAAATAATTGTGTGGGGTTATATGATGCGCCGAATCCAACTGTGCCATTTGCAGAAAGATCAGATCAACGATCAAGGAAGTATAGTCTCGGGCATTTTCGGAATGTCACCTAACAAGGGTGTCTTTTGAGGTCTTTAACTCGATGAAGAACAATCCGAGTTGTGCAAAAGTATATATCGGTGAACTCACAATAATCCACTACATCTTTTGACTATTTCGAAATTTTCGTTTACGGGCTATTTGAAATCGAGACATAGTGACCCAAGGTCACGTGACCTACTTTAACTTTCGGGACAGTCACAATGCGATTTGAAAATGTGCAGAAACGAAGGTTGATGTTTTATCTTCCGAAGCAAAAAAAAAATTGGGTTTGCTCCTAAAACTCTACAAATCAGTTCTAAATTAGGCATGCATGGTTGTTTTTCCGCTAGTTTACCGTGGCCTGTTTTAATATGTGTTTGAAACGGCATATTACTTAAATACAAGCCTTTTGACGTTCGAGGCACGTGCTGGTTTGATAATGTCGGTTATCTGATCTTGAGTGCTGTGTTGCAGAAGTATTCTAACTCGTGAGGTCAAAGGTTAAAAAGAAATGGCAAAATGTCTCAACGTTGTGGTAGTAGATATTTAGGAATTATACATTACGACGAATTACAAGGAAAGGGAAGCATCCACAACATAGGAATCACATTTTGATAGCCGGGAAACCATTCGCACAACCATTTACTGCATGGCGAAAATAAAAATCTGCGAATGTAGTGAAGAAATATCAGGAAGGGCATAAACAAGGGGTGGCGCCATGTTTGAGTGCCCAGTGCTCACTGCTCACTCTCGCTGACCGTGCTGCATGTGAAGCGAGGAAATTTCTGAGGGTATCGGACGCAGACAAGGTGAAAGTAAGCTATTATATTAGTCGAACTAGGTCAGTGGGATGTGCTTCGGCAAGACCGGCTGTGTCACGGTGCGACAGGCTGATGGAACCAAAAGTAGAGTTCAGAAAAGGCTTATTCTGGAAAACTTGTGTGATATATATGACCTATACAAGCAGAACCCTGAAAACCCTCGCACCGGTTTCTTAGCCTTTACTGCCCTTCGTCCGAAGCAGAGTCTTGGCAGGCAGCAGTGGGACGCACTCGGTGTGCTTGTGCACATATCAAAACCTGAAACTGCTCATATCCGCTCTCCTCCCCCTCCCACGGTCTCAAATACCGTGAACTCGATCACGCTGTATGTGGCACGGAAAACCGTGATTGCATGATGCACAAATGTGAGGACTACCCTGGTGAAGACGGGGTGATGAACTTTCTGAGGGTTATCCTCGCGGTCAAATCAGGAGAAAAGAGTGAAGGTGATCTAGCCCCATATGATGGCATGGATAATGAGATTCGGTATAAACAGTGGATGAGAACGCATCGCTGTACACTCGCAGAAGAGGAAAGCAAAGAGGAAAGCATGCGTGAAGAAGAAGGGAAAAGAAGAGAGAGAAGAAGAATGCAAACCGTGAAGCCGACCAGGCACAACTTTGTGGCTGACGAACAAGGTCAGCACTTCACCTACGCAGGTGCTACGGCCAAGGAGGGCGAAGTGATTGTGCAGCGCGATTTCGCTGAAAATGATTCATTTGTGATGCAGGATGCAGCTCAAGGCTTCCACTGGGATTCGTCCCAGTGCACGGTGCACCCACCCGTTTGTAGTGTACTGGCGTGAGGACGAGGTACTGTGCCATCAGAGCTCCTGCTGCATCTCTGAAGGCACAAAGCAAAACACCGCCATGGTGCATGTGTTCCTGCAACGACTTATTCCAGAAATTCGGACCGAAGTACCTGACCTAAAAAAAAATTCATCTCACAGACGGCAGTGCTGCACAGTAATAAGCACTATATATATAAAGCGTAATAAGCATAACTTCATCAAGGTGTGTCACCGTCCGACAGATATGGGGTATCCTGTGAGTGGCTTTTTCGTCACATCTCATGACAAGGGCGCTTGCGACGGCATCGGTGGCACAGCCAAGCGTGCCGCCGCTCAAGAGAGCTTCAAGCGCCCGCTTAACAATCAGATACTGACGGCGGAGGACATGTATGAATATCTGTCGCACAAGCTAGTCAGCTGCATCAAGTTCATATTTGTATCAACGCAGGAGGCAATGGACGTCACGACCCACCCCACCGAGCGCTTCTCGAAAGCCATCACGGTGAAGGGAACACGGGGTACCACAAGTTCACACCAGTGACCCACAACACCGTAATAGTTAATGAACTGTCTACCGATGAGGGGCGTGTGTTAATGGTAGCTGGGCGAAGTGAGATGTGTTAGTGTACGCGCTGATACAGATTGTGTTGATTGATATTATTGCAGTGACATCTCATCAGTCTGAACTGGGATTCTGACAAGGTATGTAGATATGTTGATCATTGCATTGCATTGCATTATGGTACTGTACTGCAACACATTATTGTATTGCATTGCATTGTTTAATTGTGTTGCTTTATTTTATCACACCATTGTAGACGGCTCATGATCCAATTCGATTCATTCCAGGCTCAGCATGTGGCAATGGATGCGTTCGCGCTAAATTTGTTCTCAAACAGTTCAAGATGAATGCACTTACTCAGTCAATGAGGTTCATCTTTTCGTTCACAGAATGTGGAGTTTGAAAAGCGAGAAAATTGATATTACAGTGGTTGGCAGTGTTATAAACCCTTCAGTGTTGTTGGTGAAATATGATCGTATATTTTGATATGCTGACATTGATGCAGAAATATATTGCATCAGGTAAAAACATTTTTATTAATTTTCTCCTCACAAGTAACGATCTGGGACTTCACAAATCACCCTTCGTCGCTTCTGCATTTCCAAAATAGCATTGTGGCTCTCGAAGGTCGGACTAATAATTACATTTAAAAACGCGTGAACAAAATTAATACACAAACTAAGCGGATCACGGCGAGCTACGATATGTAGCTTTGTTTAATACAAGGGTGCTCTTAGATGCTCACAACGACTTAAAAACGTGCTGAGTTGACATCAAAAGTACTAAGGATTGTACATTAAGATGCAGCGAATCACGGCGAAAGCTCAAGCTAAGATATGTAGCTTCATGCAATTCGTTTTACTCTTCATTGAGTTCTAGGCCCCCAAAGACTTAGGTGACCTCTCAAAAATATCCGAGCCTATAACTCCTGAACCGTTACTCCGATCTTCCTAAAAATAACACAGCTGGATTATAGAGACAAGCCAACCCTATGTAAGTATTTTTTTCGAAATGTAAAGTGTAGGGAGTTATTTTGGCCCCTTCACTTGTTGAAATGTAAAGTGTAGGGAGTTATTTTGGCCCCTTCACTTGTTGATTTGTCGTGGAAAGGGGCACCTACCACAATTCATAGACATTTCTGCCATTTCTGTTCAACCCTTGACCTCACAACGAGTTAGAACAATTGTGCAACGCAACACTCAAGATCAGATGATTAACATCCTCATCCCATCACGTGCCTCAATCGTCAAAAGGTTTGTATTTCAGTAATATACCGTTCTAAACACATCTTAAAACAGGCCACGATAAACTAACGCAAAACCAGCTATGCATGCCTAATTTAGAACGGATATGGAGAGATTTAGAGACAAAACCCTAGTTTAAAAAAAAATAATTTGCTTCGAAAGATAAAACATCGAAGTTCATTTCTGCACTTTTTCAAATCGCATTGTGACTGTCCAGAAAGTTAAAGTAGGTCACGTGACCTCAGTGTCACGATGTCAACATGTCACGATTTCAAATAAATCGTGACACGAAAATGATGTACACGAAAATTCCGAAATAGCCAAATGATGTACTGGCTTATTGTAAGTTCATAGATATATAGACATAGATATATAGACATGTAAGTTCATAGACATAGATAGATACTTTTGCACAATTCAGATTGTTCTTCATTGTGCTTAGGATCTCAAAAGACACCCTTGTAAGGTGATATCTAAAAAAATCCCCGAGGCTATAACTCTTTGACTTTGACCTGATATTTCTAAAAATGGCACAGCTAGATTCGGCGCATCAGGTAATCCATACAAACATTTTCATCGAAATATAAAATATTGGGTGTCGATTTGTCTCTTGTCGATTTCTCGTGGAATGGGGCCCGCTGTAAACCTGTCCCTAAACTCCATGCGGGGGACAGCACAGGTGGCGCGCGTGTTGCATAATGCATCCTTGGTTCGGACTATCTAATATACGTCACAAGCCTAGCGTAATCTACTTTGAGTAGGGGCTCCAGGACCCACCCAAACCTCGGGGTCGCCACCCATGGCCATCAGACTGACCCGTTCAGACTGATCAGACTGATCAGACTGCCCATCGACACGTGGGAATCGATGCTGAGGGGTGGGTGCACTGGTTAAGTATTGGCACGCTTTTTGTGTCGATAAAATACGGCACGCAAGTACGCTACATTATCCACGGCCACGTGGTGCGGCATGGATGCTGTGTCGATAATATGGCATACTCCGAGAACCTTACGTGTGATCCCCTGGCCAACCGGGGAAGTACCGTTTAGCTTTGTGTTGAATGCATGTCGGTGCTCTGTGTTGGCCCATACATTGTAGTTCGTGTGGATCATTTGTGTAGGGTGGGAACAGTTTGCCGTCAGTACTATCGTGGCACCATCCGCCGACACCAGCCAACAGCAGTACGGTCCGACTGGCTAAGCCAGGTACATACCTTCGAGCTGCGCTGGTGTTCTTGGACCATCAATTGGTGTGTTATCTGCGTTCCTGGACGCGCCGATGTCTGAGCTATAATGCGTTGGTTTGGACCAGCTCCTATGATGCGGACGATAAAGCTTTCGTCGCTGCACACCGCGGGAAATATTCCAATGAGGTGGCACTCGTAGAGAACAAGACAGCCATTCAGTCAGAACCATTACAAACAGCCTCTCAATGAGCAATTCAATGTCAACGGACTGTTCGCCGCCGCTACCCGTTTAGCCATCGCAGTTCATACGCAATGCTGCCACACAGTGTTGCACCACAATGTTGCACCACAATGTTGCAAATCCACTGACCAGTGGCCAGCTGTCAAAAATGTACATTTGTACTGAGACGGGGCCTGTGACTGGCAGTTGCGCAATTTTGCGCGCTGCTGTGGCACCAGCGTGCCGAGCTGTCAGCGTCACCCTCGTGCTGACCTCAGCACCGGTCACGCCGTGACAGTGCTGTGGCGCCAGCGTGCCGACCTGTCGGCCTCACCCCCGTGCTGACCTCGTGCGGCAGGGGGGGGGGGCGCTTGTGCCCAGCACCGTGTGTCGCCAGTCGGAGCCGAAGCCTGCGCGGTAGAGCCGGCTGTCGTGTCACACTCGGTCAGCCGTGTGTGAGCTATGAAAGGCACGTGGAGATCACATGGCGGAACGGCGCACGCACACCTCGCCTCGGCCGCCTGGCCAGGTCGTGACGCGCCGCACCAAGCGCGTCACACTGGCCAGGTCGTGACGCGCCACCAGGTCGTGACGCGCCGCACCAAGCGCGTCACACTGGCCAGGTCGTGACGCGCCGCCCAAGCGCGTCACACTGGCCAGGTCGTGACGCGCCGCACCAAGCGCGTCACACTGGCCAGGTCGTGACGCGCCGCACCAAGCGCGTCACACTGGCCAGGTCGTGACGCGCCGCACCAAGCGCGTCACACTGGCCAGGTCGTGACGCGCCGCACCAAGCGCGTCACACTGGCCAGGTCGTGACGCGCCGCACCAAGCGCGTCACACTGGCCAGGTCGTGACGCGCCGCACCAAGTGCGTCACACGGGCCACGGTCGCGTCTGGTCACCACGCCTCGACCTTCGTCCACCACAGGTGTGGACGCATTCTGCTGACACACATTCGGCCCGGGATGTCACCGCTGTCCCCAGCGGTTCTTGTAGGTGGTGAAGAAGGGGTTTGTCTCGCTGGGGCAGCGCAGACCGCCCTCCATGATCCGCCAGTCCCACGACTTGTGGTCGATTGGCTCCAGCATGTTGTTCCAGAGTGCCTGGGCCACTGCCGACACAGAGCACAGGTGAGGTCGGCACGAGACGTTCCAGAGAGTCTGGACCATTGCCGACACAGAGCACAGGTGAGGTCGGCACGAGACGTTCCAGAGAGTCTGGACCACTGCCGACACAGAGCACAGGTGAGGTCGGCACGAGACGATCGGCAGCGGAACGACAGCCGCCGGGTAGGTCGCCGGGCGGACAGACCTCATATCGAGAGGGAGAGAGGGGCTGCCGAAGCAGAGTGGTGTCGCGGTTCCGGTGTCGGCCGCCGACTGGCACGCGGGGAGTTCGGCATGGGGGAGGGGGCCAGTGGTGAGACTGTTGCCCTGCCTCCAATGATGCAGCTGTGGATGCAGTGCAGCAGAAACAAAACACAATGAGGCGCAGTCAAGAGCACGGGAAGTCGTGCTCACGTACGACAGTATTTGCGAGTGTGCCGGTGTCCTCTTGCTCAATTCAAGTATGCTCAGTTCAAGCATGCCAGAGGCAACCTTGGTACTTTGGCCCCCGTAATCGATGGGCGCGCCTGGCTGATAAGATCACAAGGGCTTGCAGGCGTCAGCACAACAGATCAAGAGCGACTCCTACACGACGTCGGTTTTCAAAGCCCTGAATTGCGCGCATGGCTTGACATGAAGTCAGGTGACCTCGCCGGTGATAAATACGATCGGAAACCAGCGATTAGCATAGCGCTGTTTGCAAACGCTTGGAGGTTCGGGGCACTCGTTGCGAGACCCGGTGTCGCGACCATGAGCAGTGTTATTCCAGGTTCATTGGCTCAAGGTCACACCCTTATTGTGGAGAGCTACGAGTACGATCCATTCCTTAAGAGCACAAGGACATTATCTGACGGAAGACGTGGACAGCAGTACCTTGCCAACAGGCCCGGCTCATTGTAGTGGATTAGCATAGCGTCACGACGAGCGTGGGGGAGACAGGAAACGGTCATCTTCCTGGTTGGCGCTGAGGTGCAGGAATAGGGGCAGAGACAGAGACAGAGGCAGAGACAGAGACACAGACAGAGACAGAGACAAAGACAGATATAGAGATAGAGATAGAGACAGAGACAGAGACAAAGAGAGAGAGATAGAGTGAGAGAGATAAACACATACGTCTTTGCGTGTCCCTCACCGAACCACCCCCGGACACCAGTAATGCATCATGAAGCAAATATTTGGGGTTCATATCTGCCGCGGAATATTTGCCCCCTCCCCCCCCCCCCCCCCCAACAAATGGTTTCAGCATCGTTGCGAGAAGATTGGATCTTTTGAGTTGTTTATATATTTTTTAGTCATATCGATGCATAGAAATCGCCTTACAGAACTTACACCCAGTACAAAATGATAATAATCGGGCATTAAGATATCGTCAATGGATGATCCATCGGAATATCATAAGGGGAAGGGTGAAAACGGTCTGGGGACACGACGATGTGCTTGGGCCTAGCCTTTCGGTACACAATTCCGAAAACGGCTGGTGTTTGAAAGATACCAGACCAAGGATGGTTCAAATGTATATTCGTTTTGGCAGGAATTAAATAATCTGAGGATTAAAGAGACTTCCAACAATTTGTACTAAAAAAATCGCCACTCTTGGGGGATGCGGGCTCAGTCTCGTTGAATCCATGACTGGATATGATTCGCTAATAGCCGGCGCTGTTTGCTTCAATTAGCGTTAAAAGTAGCATCTAATCCCTGAGGATTGACAGCAAAAACAACCCATGTCATCTGGCTGCAAATACCGGCCGATTCGAAAACATCGAAATAAAATGGTTTCAAATTCGAAGACATGCTTCATACAGAATAGTGTCGGTGAAGCAGTAGACAAGTCTAAAGCTCAAATGAAAATGCAAATATTTAATGAATCAAACTACGTGTTCGTACGCTCGTATTTATTCCTTGATTCTAGGTAGTGCTGCTTCCAAGCAGCACCCCTGAAAAGCGCCATGACTGGGTTGGCTGGGCTGGGCCGACAACTCATGTCCTCTCCTAACCTGGCATCTTCTTCCATTTCAAGGAAAACTCTTCCGCCTGCGGCCTCGCTCACAAACATATATCATGCTGTCTTCATCTTTCAGAGGCCTTCATCTGTTTCTTTTTATAGGGCCTAGACCACATGAGGGCAAATCCCCCTGCCGTTTAAGAACCCCGACTCAAAATAGAGCACCCATTAAGTTATCCAATCATTTCTGATTAGGTGAGCAGCGAGCTCCAGGTGAACAACCAGAGAAACGTGGTGATTAGCCAGATCAGAATCTCACCATGAGAGATCGGTGACAAGCGAAGCTGTATAACACTATGGCCTAGAGCTACAGCAACCGGGTAGCCACGTGTCTACGGAACCAGACCACTACCGGACGTATGAATAACGGCCGTACAAGGCCGACCAAGTGTCGGACATTTAGTACCGGTCATCACTGCCCTTCCTCGAGGTGGCCTGCATTGCTTCAGCAGTGGGCAGCACGAAACAATGGATACCACGCCGGCTTACTTTTTGTGCAGAGTGGTCCCTCCTCATATTTATATATATATATATATATATATATATATATATATATATATATATATATATATATATATATATATATATATATATATATATATATACGTATATATAAATATGTATATATGTATATACATATATATACATATATATATATATATATATATATATATATATATATATATATATATATATATATATATGTGTGTGTGTGTGTGTGCGTGTGCGTGTGCGTGTGTGTGTGGTGCGTGTAGTAGGCGGCAGAACAGGGATCAGGAGGCCAGTATCCCCCTTACCGCGACAAGGGGGCCTGTCCTCCCCCTCCACTTGTCGCGAACCACATATACGTAGGTCCTCGGGCACTCGCTCTGAAATCTGGGGGGGGCGAGTCTTTCCACAAACGACTAAGCCGGCTAAGGAGGCCCCAGTGGCCACCGAGGGCCCCCCCCCCATGAGACCAAAGTGCCCTTTGGCCAAAGTGCCCTTTGACCGAAAACCCTCTTGAATGTCCAAAAAATCACCTGCCTTATCATAAAGCAGGTGATTTTCCAAATTTGGGACATTCCGGCCAAGAAATCATTTTTCTAGCAATTTTCAAACAAATTGCTTGCCACCCTCCCCCCCCCGGTCAACAAACCTTCCAGTGTGCCCCGGGCCGCAAAGTGCACTTTGTAGCCGGTCAAGTGCCCTTTGAAGCCGGCCAACCCTTTTGGCCGGGCCCCCCATGGAAAAATCCTGGGTGCGCGCCTGGGAGGCCCCATGACGGCAGAAGAGACTCCCCCAAGAAATGAGTGGAGACTCGCAAGATGAGGCCCTTGAGGGAGGAGTGGAGGCCCTCAGAACGTAAGAGGTCACAAAAGTAGGTAAGGAGCCACCCAGATTACAAGAGGTGCCCCCTCCCCCGTCTTCCGAGGAGGGGAAGCAGGCCCTAAATTGGAAGAGGAGGCCGAAGTTCGGAAAGGAGGTCCCACAGGATGGAAGAGGAGGTCCCTAAGATGGAAGAGGAGGGCCCCAGGATGGAAGAGGAGGGCCCCGGGGTGGAAGATGAGGCTCCCAGGATGGAAGAGAAGGGCCCCAGGATGGAGGAGGAGGGCCCCGGGATGGAAGAGGAGGGCCGCCTAGGATGTAAGAGGAGGCTCCCAGGATGGAAGAGGAGGGTCCCCGGGATCGAAGAGAAGGGCCCATTAGGATGCAAGAGGAGGCCCCAGGATGGAAGAGGAGGGCCCCTAGGATGCAAGAAGAGACCCCGAGAATGGAAGAGGAGGCCCCAGGATGGCAGAGGATGGCCTCCAGGATGGAAGAGGTGAGCCGTACAATGGGTTCAGTGGAGCGGATTTGAAGGCTCATAATCCCATGTGAAAGGAATATATTCTTATTTTAATCAGCCGCAATTGAAAATATACAGAATGGAACCCAGAAGACCAAAAGCTTCGCTTCATGACCTCTGCGTCGCTAGTTTGGGCAGTGTGCTGCCATCCGCTTTCCCTCCATAGCATGAATTATCTGACAGCATAGAAGTCCAATTCTAGGAACGAGTGCAATCTGTGATTACGGTACTTGGAGTATGATTAAAGAGAGGCTATGATGCACCAATCATTCGAGGAATTATACGACCATGGAACAGTTGGGTTGATTGCGCTCTGGTAAGACCCAAATGCTCCTGGAAGAGAAGCACGCATTGTCGTCTTAGGAAAGGCACAGTATCCTCGCAATGATACCATCTAAATCCTCCCTGTGAGTCCTTTGGGTGCTGAACTCGAATATAGCAACAAAAAACTTCTACGATTTAAATGATGTTATGAAAAAAAACGTTGGTTAAGGTCATTCCAGGTCATTGCAGGTCAGTGACCATAGATGGTGGCGCACCACCGTTCCACCTGCCACCCCACGGTGTGGCGCACCACCGCTCCACCTGCCACCCCACGGTGTGGCGCACCACCGCTCCACCTGCCACCCCACGGTGTGGCGCACCACCGCTCCACCTGCCACCCCACGGTGTGGCGCACCACCGCTCCACCTGCCACCCCACGGTGTGGCGTACCACCGCTCCACCTGCCACCCCACGGTGTGGCGTACCACCGCTCCACCTGCCACCCCACGGTGTGGCGCACCACCACTCCACCTGCCACCCCACGGTGTGGCGCACCATCACCCACCTGCCACCCCCACGGTTGGCGCACCACCGCTCCACCTGCCACCCCACGGTGTGGCGCACCACCACTCCACCTGCCACCCCACGGTGTGGCGCACCACCGCTCCACCTGCCACCCCACGGTGTGGCGCACCACCGCTCCACCTGCCACCCCACGGTGTGGCGCACCACCGCTCCACCTGCCACCCCACGGTGTGGCGCACCACCGCTCCACCTGCCACCCCACGGTGTGGCGCACCACCGCTCCACCTGCCACCCCACGGTGTGGCGCACCACCGCTCCACCTGTCAAATGGAGCGACACCCACACGTTTTCACCACCAGTGGTGCGGCTCACTGCCTCGTTGGCACCGGCCACGTCAAGTGCGCGGCGGCCATCCGCGCATGAAGTGACGAGCAGTCAACCATGGCTGCCAGTTGCCCTTGTGCTCCTAGAGCTGGCCATTCCAGACACTGCCTCTTCTGGCATGACGCTCCGGGAATGTCCTTCCCGAATAAACAGCCTGGTGAGAATAGGCACCGGTGCCGCGAGTCGCACCCCGCTGCCTGGTAGACGCCACACCGGCTCATAGCACCACCAGGTGCTCGGGTTCAATTTTTTTCGGAACATCGGGAAAATAACGCATCTTTCACGAAGCCAGAAATGCGTCACAAAAGAGCATATCCACGTTTCGGTCCCACCACCTCGCTGCCGAACGCTCGATTGTTCCACGTATTGCGTTATTCTGTCGGCCCCAGTTCAACCCGAAGTCACATGCCTGGGAGCTGGCACCCTTCTAACGCGTGTTCCGAGATGGCGAAATCGGATGTACGGCGAGTGTTAGCAGCCAGCGGAACCGGTGGCTCGGAGAGCCGGGCCTGACGTCGTTTCCTCACATCCAGTTTCGCCAGTGTAGAAACGACATCGGCACGTCGTCCGAGAGAGCATCGGCCCGCCCCCTTCCCACCGCTCAGCGATACTCAGCCGACATTGGATAGCATCGGCCCGCCCCCTTCCCACCGCTCAGCGATACTCAGCCGACATCGGCCCGCCCCCTTCCCACCGCTGAGCGATACTCAGCCGACATCGGCCCGCCCCCTTCCCACCGCTCAGCGATACTCAGCCGACATCGGCCCGCCCCCTTCCCACCGCTCAGCGATACTCAGCCGACATCGGCCCGCCCCCTTCCCACCGCTCAGCGATACTCAGCCGACATCGGCCCGCCCCCTTCCCACCGCTGAGCGATACTCAGCCGACGTCGGCCCGCCCCCTTCCCACCGCTCAGCGATACTCAGCCGACATCGGCCCGCCCCTTCCCACCGCTCAGCGATACTCAGCCGACATCGGCCCGCCCCTTCCCACCGCTCAGCGATACTCAGCCGACATCGGCCCGCCCCTTCCCACCGCTCAGCGATACTCAGCCGACATCGGCCCGCCCCTTCCCACCGCTCAGCGATACTCAGCCGACATCGGCCCTCCCCCTTCCCACCGCTCAGCGATACTCAGCCGACATCGGCCCGCCCCCTTCCCACCGCTGAGCGATACTCAGCCGACATCGGCCCGCCCCTTCCCACCGCTCAGCGATACTCAGCCGACATCGGCCCGCCCCCTTCCCACCGCTGAGCGATACTCAGCCGACATCGCCCGCCCCCTTCCCACCGCTCAGCGATACTCAGCCGACATCGGCCCGCCCCCTTCCCACCGCTCAGCGATACTCAGCCGACATCGGCCCGCCCCCTTCCCACCGCTCAGCGATACTCAGCCGACATCGGCCCGCCCCCTTCCCACCGCTCAGCGATACTCAGCCGACATCGGCCCGCCCCCTTCCCACCGCTCAGCGATACTCAGCCGACATCGGCCCGCCCCCTTCCCACCGCTCAGCGATACTCAGCCGACATCGGCCCGCCCCCTTCCCACCGCTCAGCGATACTCAGCCGACATCGGCCCGCCCCCTTCCCACCGCTCAGCGATACTCAGCCGACATCGGCCCGCCCCCTTCCCACCGCTCAGCGATACTCAGCCGACATCGGCCCGCCCCCTTCCCACCGCTCAGCGATACTCAGCCGACATTGGATAGCTACGTGTTACCGAAGCAGGGCAGTGGACATGGGACGGCTATGGGTCACCGGAACAGGGCGGTCGACATTGTACAGCTATAGGTCACCGGAACAGAGCAGTGGACATTGGACAGCTATAGGTCACCGGAACAGAGCAGTGGACATTGGACAGCTATAGGTCACCGGAACAGATCAGTGGACATTGGACAGCTATAGTCAGTGGAAGAGGGCAGTGGACACGGGACGGCTATAGGTCATCGGAACAGGGCAGCGAACAAGGGACGGCTATAGGTCACCGGAACAGAGCAGTGGACACGGGACGGCTATAGGTCATCGGAACAGGGCAGCGAACAAGGGACGGCTAGAAGTCAGTGGAACATGGCAGCGAACACGGTACGGCTATAAGTCATCGGAACAGAGCAGTGGACATTGGACAGCTATAGGTCAGTGGAGCAGGGCAGCGAAGGTGGATAAGCACGGCGAGCAGTGGCTGCAGCGCGTGGAGCAGGGCAGTGGACACGGGCCGGCTCGCCGGAGTAGGACAGTGGACACGGGCCGGCTAAGTACATCAATACATGTGTATAGATGGATAATAATATGCACCCTAAGGACAAACGCATGTGTTAAAATTCTTATATACAGAATATAAAGACCAAATAAGCGTGACATAACGTAGTACATTTCCCTCAAAAGAAGCTGCACTGTCGCAGAAGGGGCCAGTGGTCACGTGGCATGTCAAAGATAGTTCGCTGTCTTATGAAGCCGGCACAAAATATTTGATTACTGTTGCAGTTTGCGCATGATGCGCAGCAAACAGCTGTTGTGCGCGGATTGATCGGGATGGCACATGCAAAGCAAAATTAACTGAGGAGGGTTGGCGAGTCTATTTTCCCGGATAATATTTTCTTCAAGAATTTGCGCAGGATGGAAAAAAAACATCATAAAATATTCAGAGAACTTCCTGAAATACGCGATTTCAATCGTCTTTGTTTTGCATCTAGTGGCAAGGAGTTGAGTCTGGTGTGCATGATTTGTATCGGATGCTGCTTAATTCCGAACCGATCGTCGCCATTTTATTCGCCGGAATTATACAATATAGAGAGGATTTCTCAACACAGCACATTTTGATGCAGGACCTGGGATAAAAAAAGAGCTCGACTTGATGAGGAGGTCTTATCAGGGAAATGGGACATACACCATCATTCCGGCCATGTGAGAATACAGGTGGGGAATAGTTATCGTAAATGTCACCAGCCGGAGTAGAAATTGCAATCGCCTCATCCCAAAGTCGCCTCGATTATCAGCTGCGGTAAGTGTGGGTATCCGAGGCATGAAGGACTCCTCACCCTGTCCGAGGCCACTGGTAACAGAGAGCTGAAGTACGTTGGGGTGTAGCTGCCTTCACAACGCATGCGCCCACGTTAATAATACCTGGTGGACGCAATTTACGTAGGATGATAGGTACACCTGCTTGTAGCGGGAGTTCGTGCTGAGGAACACATGACATCTCAACCGAATTCATCGCCTCCGTGGGAATAGATACTGCAGTGAAATGAACCAGGGTGTGAATGTTACTGTGGGTTCCCAAATCACCATTATTCAGGGTGTGAATGCTACCGTGGGTTCCAAGATTACCATTCTTCATGGTGTGGATACTACTGTGAGTTCCCAGATTGTCATTCTTCAGAGTGTGAATACTACTGTAGGTTCCCAGCTAGGGTCTGGTGGTGTTGTGGAGTCTGAGAGCGCTGCGGAGTCTAAGGGTGCTGTGGAGTCTGCGAGGGCTGTGTGATTAAGATGTTGTGGAGCTTGAAGTGCTGTGGAGCCTGATAGTACTATGGAGCCTGACATGGCTGTGGAGCCTGATAGTACCACAGGACCCGACGGGCCGCGGTGTGTTGGGTGGGGGGGTGTGGTGTTTTTTTTTTTTGTGGTGCGTGGGGTGTTGTGGTTGATAGTTCCACAAGGGCCGGGGGGGGGGGGGGTTCCTTGGGGGGGGGGGGCCGCCGTGTTTGGGGGTGGGGTGTTTTGGAGCCTGATAGTACTATGGAGCCTGACATGGCTGTGGAGCCTGATAGTACCACAGGACCCGACGGGCCGCGCTGACTCACTGAGTGAGTGGCCCCGCTGACTGAGGTGGAAGCAGTCGGCCGAGAAGTAGGTCGGGTCGGCACGCATGCCGTTGCGGCTCGGCACCATCGGCACCCTCGACTCGATGTTGAACGGCTGGATCACCACTGTGAAGTCGTCTTTGGTGTCGTACCTGCCCGACTCTACCTGTGTCCGCACGGTCATGGGGTCAAACAGAGTCACACTGGGTCACACCGGGTCAAATGGGGCTCAACTGTCATAACAGGTCACAGGTGATGGCATGAAATGGTGTAGAATCACACGGCATTGCCGGTCACATAAGGTCACATGAGGTTATACGGTGTACGGTGTCACAAACAATCGCATGGAGTTAAATGAGGTCGCTGAGGACAACATGGAATTACAGGGGTCACACAGGGTCACATGAGATCGAGCAGTAGCACAAACTAGCATATATGATGAAATTGGGTTTAACGAGTTGAAAGGGTCACGCAGGGTGACACGAAGTCCAGTGGACCGCAGTGGTTCCCGTGGTCCGGTACGGCTGAACAGGACCTCAGACCACTTGAAAGGCTGCAACTCCGCTGACACTAGAAGCGCCGCCGGGCGGAGAGTTCCGACAGACGTGTATTTTTCGGAAGTAGGGTAGCTAGCGTTGGCAACAATTTGTTGTCACTGAGGCGACAACTTTAGTTTTCTCGTGGAACGGTTAGTTGGGAATCGTGATGCCCGGTAGGAAAGTGACGCCATTAATTTGAGATCGGGAGAGGGACGTCTTTCGTGATTTTTTGTATTGCAAGACCACACAGACACTAAGAAATTTCCGAGATCCGACCACTTTCCGCTTAAGAGGAGGCTCCATTGTAGTTGGGCTCCGCATTACAGTTGCTTGCAACATTCGTTTGCGTAGCACGATTTTCCCCTTCATTTTAATGAGTGACAAATTTCTGCATTGATTACCCTCTAGGTTCCGACAGAGTAACAGAGCTACTGATGGATCATGATGCCGCCACAGCCAGGCTCACATCATATATAGGGCTAGCTCACAACCTGATGGGATCATGATGCCGCCACAGCCAGGCTCACATCATATATAGGGCTAGCTCACAAGCTGGTGGGATCATGATGCGGCCACAGCCAGGCTCACATCATATATAGGTCTAGCTCACAAGCTGGTGGGATCATGATGCCGCCACAGCCAGGCTCACATCATAGATAGGGCTAGCTCACAAGCTGGTGGGATCATGATGCTGCCACAGACAGACAGACAGACAGACAGACATGTATTCAGGCCATTCACAATTAACTCGTGGCTATTACAGCCTTACGTCATACAAATAAAAAGAGGTCGGCAGAAGTATCATACATTCAGATATTGTCTACAAGCAGTCATAAAAGCAGACACATAAAATGGGCGCTAAATGTCTCCACAGTCCGGGTTCCTACGCAGGTGACGCTTTAGGTGCGGTCCAAACAGGGGGATGGGTAGCCGCGTCAGATCGGGCGGCAAGGCATTGTATTGTCTAGTCGCGCGACTACAAAAACGTCGCTTGCCCATGTCGGTTCCCGATCTGGGCACGTGCAGATCGCTGTCTTGCCTGGTGGTCCTGTCACGTGTCTGATACCAGAGCAAATTCACAGGCTAGTGACTCTGGTTCACCCAGGAGACGCACCTTGTGCAGCAAGGTCAGCGTGTGGTACTGAACGAGGTCCCGCGCGTTCAGTCAGCCGAATTTCTCCAGCAAATCCGATACATGATCAATTTTTTTGCGGCCGAAAATTACTTTTGCTGCATAGTTAATAATGTTTTGGATGCGAGACAGATTATTTTGCGTTCCATTGCCGTATACCGAAATACAATACCGGATCTGCGATAGTACCAAGGCATGGACTAAAGCGGAGATGACAGCGGGCGGCGGGTAACTCCTCAGATGCGACGGACCACTCAAAGTACCGAAGCAGCGCCTAGTGATGGTGGAGACGTGAGAGTCCCAGCTGAGAGAGCGGTCAAAGATTAATCCGATATTTTTAGCTTCCGAGATGGGAGTTAGATCGTGATTGCGAAATTTTACCGTAATTTCGGGGGAGTGGCGCACATTTTGCTCACTTCCCAGCAGCATCAGTTGAGTCTTTCCGGCATTCACTTTGTGGCCGTTTGCACGAAACCAAGAGTCAAGAAAGGCCAAAACATATTCCATCCTTGTGATGATGTTTCGAAAGTCCGATATTTTTACCACTAACCAAAATTTCGGTGTCGTCCGCATATTGGACGACCACTGCACCTTCAACGAGCAGACTGAGGTCGTTGGCGAAGATGCAGTAGAGGAGCGGGCCGAGAGCAGATCCCTGAAAGACACCAATGCCGTTGGGAAGCGGAGTAGACTTTTTGAGATTGGCCCAGATTGTCAGTGAAGCTGACACTCTGGGTATGATCGCAAAGGTATGCAGAGAACCAAGAAGTGTCGATACCGTGGATGCTTAATTTAGTCAAGAGCCGTGAGTGAGTGAGTGAGTGAGTGAGTGAGTGAGTGAGTGAGTGAGGGGGCGGGCGGGCGGGCGGGCGGGCGGGCGGGCGGGCGGGCGGGCGGGCGAGCGAGGAGAGAAAAAAAAAGAGAGAGAGAGAGAGAGAGAGAGAGAGAGAGAGAGAGAGAGAGAGAGAGAGAGAGAGAAAAAAAAAAAAATAAATAATATATATATATATATATATATATATATATATATATATATATATATATATATATATATATATATATATATATATATATATATATATATATATATATATATATATATAATATAGAGAGAGAGAGAGAGAGAGAGAGAGAGAGAGAGAGAGAGAGAGAGAGAGAGAGAGAGAGAGAGAGAGAGAGAGAGAGAGAGAGAGAGAGAGAGAGAGAGAGAGAGAGAGAGAGAGAGAGAGAGAGAGAGAGAGAGAGAGAGAGAGAGAGAGAGAGAGAGAGAGAGAGAGAGAGAGAGAGAGAGAGAGAGAGAGAGAGAGAGAGAGAGAGAGAAAGAAGAGAGAGAGAGAAAAAAAAAAAAAAAAAAAAAAAAAAAAAAAAAAAAAAAAAAAGAGAGAGAGAGAGAGAGAGAGAGAGAGAGAGAGAGAGAGAGAGAGAGAGAGAGAGAGAGAGAGAGAGAGAGAGAGAGAGAGAGAGAGAGAGAGAGAGAGAGAGATAGATACTCTTCCTCTTCCGCTCCGATAGCTCAGTTGGTTAGAGTCCCGGCCTGCACTCGTCTCCCCTGTCCTGGCAAGATAGGGTTCGAGTCGCTTCGCGTGCTCGCATTTAGCTCCCGGCTGGGAGAGTCAAGCTGGCCCGATAAGGCCGGGAACGAGCTACCGGGCGTCCGTGTCGGTGCATTGACGGCATGTTAAACTTTGGGTCAAAACTATGCCGTTGAACTGGAATTCCTGGATCGGATGGTGGGCCCAGGGTTTACGTAACCAGCTCTGCTTAGCAATAGGACCCTGGTCCATAAAGCCACCCCAGCAAGAACTCGGATAACTTTTTTAAATAGGTAGATAAAAACTATATTATCATCCGGCCACAATGAGAGCTAGGCAACATTTGTATGACCTACAATCACTTGCACAGCAGCTACAGCTGTAGCTGGCATGCAGACTTCCGGCCTGTTTCTCTTATTGAAAGCAGCATAATTCCTCTATACTAGTCGGCCCGGACACAGTGGGTTGAACGACCCCGTCGCGCCATCTGCCGCACCTCGACCTTGTTGGTCTGTCCGCGCGGTACGCACAGCATGCAGTGCCGGTTGCTCTGGAAATGTTGCCCACCTCTGACGTGAAGGTCGGCCGGGGTTCACGGCCACCCTCTCCAGCCGGCGAATACGTACAGCCACGCACCCGCCGGCCTACGTACGCCCATGTCTTGTCTGGCGGAACTCGATACGAACGATCCAAAGCCAGCGGCTAGCACAACGGCGTGGTCATGACAACGACAACGGTGGGATCCGAGGGGCCTCAGGCAACCGACAAGTGCCACTACAGCACAGAAGCAGCGGCGCTTCAGTGGAGATCTTTCCAGTCCGACCCGATTGCCTGCGGTCGGTCGGGCGTCGGCAGCTGTGGAGAGAGACGTCGTGCTGAACGCCACGGCGGCTGTGGACGGCGAAGTGAACGGAGAGCCAGTCGGCAGAGTGCGGGCCAGGTGTGACGTACCAGTTGTATGACCGCGTTCTGGTACGCCGTCACCATGCGCCGCATTGCCGGCCGGCTGATGCGACGCTTGCCGAACAGGCACGGGCAGAGGTAGCTTTCGGCCAGCTGGCACGGCAGGTTCTTCCCCTTGACGTCCAGCAAGGTGGTGACATCTGTCGGACGGCCGCACGCACGTCAGCGCCGCTGTCGGCTTCAGGTCGGCCGGCAGGTCGGTCGCATGATGCATGGCCGACGAGTTCACTTTGGAAAAGAATGGCTTCAAAATGAGGTTTTGCACTACCGGACGGCTTGCAAGCGCATTAGCATCCACCTGAAAGCTACGACCGGGACTGTGCATCGCTACGGACTCCACGTGCAAATGGTGTTCAAGCTTGTGGTGGTGACAATTTGGTCCGTATAGACTACGCACTTGTGAAATGCGCAATAAACAAATGTGCAATCCAAGCCAGCTACTCAGACAAGTAGTGCCACTGACCGTCATTTAACCGCACCACCAGTGCGGGGCTGACATTATGTACAATCTAAGTCAGCTGCTCAGACAAGTGGTGCCACTGACAGTCATGCAACCACACCACCAGTGCGGTCGCTGACATGCCATCATGACATCATACCGTCCATTTAATATGAGAAGGGCTGCAGCCATTGAAGCCATTACACACGTATACACAGCACGTTACACACGTATACACAGCACACACACATATATATATCCTACACGCGGGCATGGGCTCCTCCACCATCGGGGTTGAGGGGATAGATTGTCGTGAATAGTTTGGAAATTGAACATCACCCCTATACAGGGGTGTCGATTAAAGAAACATGGGGGGGGCAGGGCGAAGTATCAGCGCACTATACGCCCCCCCCCCCCAACCAAACACTCATGGGATTTCGCCCACTATATTTTCAGATCTCAGAAATTCTTATTTTTTATTTGACGATGTGTATGTTTATGTTTATTCAGCACCCTCACCAACAGGCAAAATCGTCCAATAACAGGTGAAGTCACATAAACAAGAGCAGTGCACAGTACATGTCAACATAAACACTCTGAGTCATAGCATGCGACTACAGTGTCACAGTGGGCTCGGGTCTATCGTCATCGTCACCGTCACCGTCACCGTCACCGTCACCGTCACCGTCACCGTCAACGTCACCGTTACCGTCACCGTCACCCTCCCCCTCACTCCACACACCAACAAACACACACCCGCTTAAATAAAATGTTTCACCGCCCATCTGCAGGCTAAAACACACCGACCTTGATGGAGCATCGGAGCACAGTCAGTACCGTCAGCTCAACGTCAGTGATACGATGGGTGAAGAAACGCTTAAAAAATTTTCCGCCCATGCACAAACACACCGACCTGATGGAGCATCGAGCCACAGACCTGATGGTGCCATTAAATCCTTCCAGCATTAGGGAGGGGCGAAACCAAAGTTGTGGTGGGGCGAGTTCAGGGTCGGGGAAGGGGCACAGCTTATACAGAAGCATAGAAATCGAAAACAATGTCCTCTAATCAACCATGTGCATTGATGCAGTCATCGTGATCACCGAGTCTAGTCAGTCACCACACACGACACCAAGCAAACTAAGATGCACAACCGATCACAAACATCAATCAGCGCAATCGTTCTACTTTTCTTACAATGGCGCAGCCAAGAGCAAGAGTAGGACACACTGGGTCACGGCCAAGGAGTCCGAAAGGGTCAGCCCAGGAGATTCCCAGAAGGGCCATCCAATGGTTTTCAAATGGATATGTCGGCTGGAATGGTTTCTTTGCTAGTGTCGGAAATAAAACAGTACAAAACTTCGGAAAGTGGGAATAATGACAGAAATCATAACAGGTTTCAAATCTACGGAATTGAAATGGTCCCCGCCCCAGGTATGTCGCAACAACAATTTTTGCTGCAACCCTGTTGCACTTGTAATCCTTTCCCTCCCAGAAGAAAGGCCAAGTGCGGAGTTTATACTTTGGTGGTGATCGGACCCCACCATATTTGCCTTCTTGACCTCATTGACCAATTTGATTTATATTTCCCCTTAAAATTGGCTTGGGACGGAACAAGGAGGATAATATTTTAAAATCTCCAAGATGCCACCATTCGCGGTAGTTGCAGCATAGCAACACTACACCCAGAGCATACAGTTATTTCATCAAATCAAACAATTCTGCTCTCCCAAAAAATATAATTGAGGTTAAGGTTGCTAAGCTGAGGTCAGGACAATTATCTCTTCTTATCGTGGTAAGGGGAAAACTTTGCATGCAGAACTTGATAAAAGAATGACATAGACATTCTGCTTTCAAATATATGACAAGGTTAATGGCGTTACGTCAGGCCAAGTATCATGTATATTCTACACTGTTGTCTCGTGTGTGTGTAGTTGATATTTGTGTGCTCGTCAGCTGCTTCGGCGATGTTGCGCCCGCTATGTCGTCTTATGCCAAATGCTGCTGTTCCTTGTGAAGCGAAATTTTAAGTCAGTTTCAGAGCTACCTAAGTAGTACACCATGACATTGGGTGAACAAACAATGACCTGAGATGACCAGACTTCGTGTGACCGGACCTTATTTGTTTCTGTTCCGGGGGCAAATATAAAGAGGTGCAAAATGTCGGACAGTAGGAACAAGTGGCAGACGTAAGAGGAGTTTTCATATAGGTGCGAGGGACACGAATAAGTCCACAGAGGTGCCGCACCAAAAAGCATTGCTGGTCGCGCTGCTGTCAGTACCTGTACTCATTACCCTAGTGGGGGTAAGGTCAGTCTCGTTGGCGACAGAATATGCTTTTCTGATGCCATCAATATTCATCCATCGAAATGTGCAACAAGAGCAGCTGTGTCTCAAGCAGATTCAATGGCTGTGACGAATTGTGAAACATTAATACATGGGTGACTCGGGTACCTATTGATGGTAAGGTGAACGGTAGGAAGCGGAGAAAGTGATAACTAATGCACAGAAAACTGATCGGAAAGATGATGCAAAGCCGTAACTAATCCCACACCGTTCACTGTGACGGACCAGGCCGTGGAGTGCGCACCGTCCGCCAGGGTTGGATTTATACTTTGTAATCCTGGATGAGGAGATGACAATTTCTGAGCGATGGAATGCGGAGAGGATACTTTTCTTCAAACCTTGACTTCAGAATCTCACTTGGCAGTTTCCGATGAATCTTGAGCACTGTACCACAGGGCAATTCCTTGTCGAACAACACCATCAAACGTCCAAATTGAAAGCACATGGAGGATAATTTTGCTGAAAGGATAATGCTATGGATGGCAAAAATCCAGGAAAATGCCGTTTTCTCCGACCCTGATGTCCACTGTGGCGGACCAGGGCCGCGGAGCACACCGTCCACTGTAGCGGACGAGAGCCGAGGGGCACACCGTCCACTATGGCTGTGGAGTATGGTCGTCCACTGTGGCGGGCCAGGTCCGCGGAACACACCTACTATGGTGGACCAGAGCCGCGAAGCACACCGTCCGCTCTGGCGGACCGGTGCCGCAGAGCACATGGTCCACCGTAACGGACCGGTGCTGCGGAGCACATGGTCCACCGAAACGGAACCGGGCCGCAGAGCACAGCGTCCACTGTGGTGGACCAGGTCAGTGGAGTACACCGTCCATTGTAACGATCAGGGCCGCGAAGTACATCATCCGCGGTGGTGGATCAGGGTCGCGGAGCACATCGTCCACTGTGGCGGATCAGGGCCGTGGAGTACACCGTCCATTGTAACGGACCGGGGCCGCGGGACACACCGTCCACTGTGGCGGACCGGGACCGAGAAGCACATCGTCCAGTGTGGCGGACCGGGGCCGCTGAGTACACCGTCCATTGCGGCGGATCAGGGCCATCAGGAGGCCAAATTATGTCATGTCATGGCAGTGGCGTACCTAGGATTTACGCTAGGGAAGGGGGGCAAACTGATTTGGAAGGGGCCCACCTATCCCATTTTATAACAAGATTTCCATAACTCCAAAAAGATAAAAGGTTTTCACCACTATTTTTTCAAGGGGGATCCTTTTTATTTGTGTAATATAATAATTAGTGACCAAATTAACTGTACTATGGAGGGGGCCAAATATACCACCATCATTTCTGAATCACCAGATTTCAACCCTAACTCCGCAAATCATGTTCAAAGGTTCGTCTTTTGGCATCCTTTGATAAGTCACCTCACACTGCTGAAATTACACCTGTACAAATACTCAAAAATGGAAAATATTCCAATCTCAGACATTCCAGTTAATAACGCCCGGTCGCCAAAACACCAACGTTCGTGCACGTGTAAACCCGCCTTGCGTACTCGACGCATTCGCCACTCTACGTGCGCTTCTCCGGTTTCTGCTAGGCCTCCTACGTTTTGATAATTGCTGTCACATGATAGTCTTGTGCCACATTTGACATGTGAAATACCTGGTATGGAGGCTCGCTGGAAAAATTAGACTAATTCAATTCGATGTATTAGTTCTCTTCTTCCCACATTTTTTGGTGGTTAAGAAATCCGGAGACACACAGCATTGATGCACCTCATCTCTTTGTTTAATAAGCTCCCAGATTTGCTACCGAGCCGAGACCCTAGTTAGGTGTTCGTTTTTTTACCTATTGCGTTTTTCTTCGCCTACGGATGTGTTTTAGGGCTCCAGACGATTTTGTTAGGGGCCCGGCACATGTTTGAAGCCCGGCTCCTTTTTAGCGCTTTGTTGCTTTTTTGAACAACGACGATATTTGTTAGGTATCGGCGCGTTTTTTTTAAGACGCCGATGTGTTTACTCAGTGCCTTGTCATTTTGTTCCCTTTTTACGACCAATTCGCTTTTTGAGGGCCCCAGCCTGTTTTTGAGGCCCCGTGCGGTCTCATCAAGGTGTGCCTTGATGGCCTCCGTTGTGCTTTGATTTAGCGCTTCCGGTGTATTTATTTCGAGCTGCAGCGCATATTTTAAGGCCCTGCTGCTTTTTGCGAAACTCGGTACGCCTTCGAAGGCCCGGTGCATTTTCGGCCTCACGTTGTGCTCTTAGGGCCCCGCTGTTTATTTGAGGCTCCCTATCGCACATTTGTTGGACCCCAGCACGATCTTGGTGGCTCTGGTATAACTTCTCGGAGTCCCGGCGCGACTTTTCGGGTCGATGCGCGTAGTTCCGGGGGGACCCGAAGCAGTTTTCTGGGTTCGACGCAATTTTTCGTGACTGTTGAATTTTTTTAAAATCCGAGTTCCAGCCTGATTCCGTATGCCAATTCCGTACCCGACGCCATATTTGTGTCGCGCCGCGATTATTCGATCTCCGGTTTTTCGGGGCCGTACGCGATTTTTCAAGGCATCTGGGTTATGTTTGAAGTTCCGGAGATTTTATTGCCTCATTTTTTTTTCGGAATCTCTCCTTATTTTAGAGGCACCGGCTTAATTCTTATCGAGTCCCGACCAGAATTTTTGGGACTACCGACGGAATTTTGGGTCCCGGACGCGATATTTTGGGGTCTCGTCGCGAGTTCTCTGAGCGCGTTGGGGTTAGCTAGGCCCCAGCGCGATTTTGGTGGACTCCGGTGCAAATTTTCGTGGTCTGGTGTGTGTGTTTTTGGTGCCCGCTGTATTCATTGAGAGCCCCCGAATTCTGGGGCCCACGACGCGAATTTATACCCCTAGCGCGATTTTTGGGGACCCCGGCACGATTCTTGGGAGCCCGCCACTTCAGGATGGGGGGGGGGGAACATTTGTATCTTTGGTACGCCACTGCGGCTGCTCAACGAGTTTTTTTTTCAGCCGATGGCACCATCGAGAGTAGAAAGGCCATTCGGATAATTTTCTTTCGGGACCTATTCTGAATTTTCCGGTGCTCGGGTCGATCCGATGGAGTCCCTTGTTATTTTTTAGGGGTCGAGGTCTGTTTTTTTGTAAGCCCCTGCGCGATACTTTTCGACCTGGTACGATTCTTCGGGCTCTCGGTGCGTTTCTTTCGGTACCCCAACATGTTTCTTTTCCGGGGCCCGACGCCTTCTTTTTTGGGGGGTCCCTGACGCATTTTTTGTACCCGCGGGGTGACATTCCCGATATAAATGTATTTTTTGGAAGCCAGCTGCGACTTCTGGGGCACCAGCGCGACTTTTTGGCCCCCAGTGAGATTTTCAATGGCGGCGGCGTGGAATTTGTTGGTCTAAGTGCGACATTTGGGTCCCGTAGTCACTTGTTAGGATCCCTAGCACGAGTTTTAGTGGCTAGTACACGTTTTTTTTTTTGGGGGGGGGGGCTCAACACGTTTTGTGGGCTTCTCGAGCGATTTCTTGGCAGTGATAAATTATTCGTGAAATAAGGTGGAATATACTACCTATTGAACAATGAGGAGACATTCTTCCCAAAGAAGTATCGACATCGTGCCTCTTGATGTGTGTTTGTGAAGTCCCCATGCCTTGCTTCTAATGGTGGTTTGTGTGTAACCATCATGCTTATGCTCACCATTGCATATTGTACCTATTGCATATTGTACGCGTTATCTTGTACCTAACGCGATTTCAAGTAAAGAGATTACACCTGATATGGTCTACTGTTTAATATAATTTGCTGATAGTATGGCATTCTTATCATTCTCATTAGCATAAGTATCCCTATATTAGGTGTCTCCCAAGATAAACGAAAAAGATGCACATATAAGCAGGCTATAGGCTCACAATTTAGTTTGAAGGACTTGAACGATATTCAAAACGATATCATTTCCACGGGGAATTTCGACATCTTAGTGGACTCGTTTCGGCATCTCACACCTAACGAAACACCAATATTTTAACGCTGCCCCAGTGATTTTCCATGTCGGGGCTGTTTTTCGTTGCCCCGGCTCCATTTGTTGGGTGATCCCAATGAGACTTTTGGAGCCCCGGTGTGATCTGCCATGCCCCTAGCGTGATTTTCATGGACTTGGGCGATAATTATTGGTAGCACCCAGGCTTAGCGTGAATTTCAGGGGCGTCGGCCCGACCGTTTGTGGCCCCCGTAGTGATTTTTTTGCACCCCGGCACGACTTTTTCGAGCCCTCAGCATGATTTTCAGGGGCCCAGGTGCGAACTTTCGGGGCCACAGCGTCATTTTAAGGAGCCCCTGCGCGACTTTTTTGGGCCCCCAATGTTGATTTTCGGGGCCTTAGCGGGATTTTTTTTTGGGGGGGGGAGGGGGCCTGGCGCAATTTTTCCGGAGCTCAACGCGATTCTTGGGACCCCATAACCTGTCAAGGGGGAGCAACTGCCCACAATCCCCCCCCCCGTTCGGCACGCCACTGTGCCATGCAATTCTGCAACATAAGCATCCAGGAATAACTCATCTGATCACTCACACTTGATTTCAACGCCCAAGTTCTCCAGACAGTTTGAGGAAAATCAAACGTCTGCTCCATGGATAGGCAAGGATAGACTATTAGGCAACAGGGATGCCATGGAATTCAGATCATAGTACTTTTGCTGACAATGACGACCAGCTCCAGTAGAGCCAGTTGTGCCCTTCCCGCCACCAGCATGGCATTATCCATGAAATAGCACAGTTAGTATCAGCTATGTGCGGTGTGGGGTTTGATACCGTACGTTTGTGTTTTTGTGCTCGGCTCGTACTGCTCAAGCCTAGATTGCTGATTTCTGCCTGCCATTTATTTTTCTTGTGCCATTTATTTTTCTTCTTTTTCTTGTGTGCCGCCTGGCAATAAAGGGGATGGTGGGAAGGTGGGCATTTTGGCTGGGTATAATGAAACAGTGTTAGGGGGCCTGGTGTAATTATCTTTCGTGAACTCAAAAAGACATAAAGGCACACTATGTCCCCTGAGTATTCTCTGGATCGTATTTCTTAACTCGCGCGTCGGAAGGCCTCTCACATAATACGCACCGGAGGGGAGGGGTGGATTCGGCCCCTCCCCTAAGATCTCGGAACCGACTGAAGCTAGAAGCACAAACTGTGGAGGGTAGATTACAGCTGCAGAGAACCCGCTTCAGTATAAATTTCATAGCACTAGGCCAATGTCGTCAGGGTCAAATGTGGTCGAGATCGGCATCACGCTGCGCCGCTATACCGACACAACTTTGTGACCTTGAACGCTCGGCGGCCAGTCGGCGGTCGGCCGCCGCCAGGTTGGTCGACAATGCGCCCCCGCAGTTCAGATATTTACGAACGGAATTCGATTGTTTGCATAGGATACACTTTCGATTGTGAACAAAATCACAAAATTGCATTGCAATACGCCCGCTCGTTTATGAAGTATCGTGGAAAAACAGGAGGGATGGGCGGACTTCCCCCTCCGGTTCTCGTGTTACGTTAGTCGGAAAGACATAGCAATTTCAATATGGCCACGTTCGATCCCAATAATCCATTTGTGGCACATCTAACTGGACAATATCTTTGCTGATATTCTCGGTCGCTGCGCCCTGTTACGCTTCCACAAAATGAATGGGAGTGGGAGCGGTGTCGAGGACCTAGGGGGGGGGGGGGGCTTCTGGCGTCAGACGACTCGCCTGCCCAGACCGGGCAGGCGAGCCGTGCCGCTCGGACAGACGGTGTGGCGGCTGACATTGCAAAAACCGCCAGTGATATCCCTATGAGATCACCGCTTATTGATTATGTCCCGTACAGGCTTAAGCCGCCGCGCATACCCCCGGCACTGTCTCCCCAGAACTCTGGCCGCTGGGGAGGCACGCCGACTCGGACGCACATCTTCCAGGGCGGCTGGTCCGCAGGGCGGGTGGCGTTGTGTCGGCGCTGCCTTACCGACCACAGGCACCAGGTTGACGAAAGTCCTCGGCAGCTGCTGGTGCAGGATGTCCAGCGCCTGACGCAGCTTGGCGGCGTGCATCTGCGCAGTGTGCGCCCAGAAGTTCTTCCTCTTGCAGACGTGGCTGCAGAGGTTGTTGCCGCCAATCATGATGGTGACCAGCTACCGGCGGGGGCAGGACGGTTAGGACGGCGAGTGACGCCGCACATCGACCGACCTCAGACGACCGAGTCTTGGATGCCGGGCGGTGAACACGCTTCACCTAGGTGGGTGAAGGAGGGTGCACGAGATTGCCAGTGATTAGACGGTGAGTGACCGGGACACTCGAGGTCGGCCGCTGAGGTCGCCGGCGCTGGGCAGTAAGCAGCGCCTGCGACAGCACCCTCCTCCGTGCCGAGCCAACTCTACACGCGCCCAGAGCAAGTCACTCGCCGTGAAGAATAGCTTCCAATGTTCAGCGTCGTTGGAAAGCCCGCTACGCCTCGCGAAACGCTGCCAATTGGAAACTCGGGCCGGGTGTTTCTCGTGTGAGCCAGGTGTTCCGCGTGTGAGCCGGGTGTTCCGCGTGTGAGCCGGGTGTTCCGCGTGTGAGCCGGGTGTTCCGCGTGTGAGCCGGGTGTTCCGCGTGTGAGCCGGGTGTTCAGCGTGTGAGCCGGGTGTTCCACATGTGAGCCGGGTGTTCCGCGTGTGAGCCGGGTGTTCCGCGTGTGAGCCGGGTGTTACACGTGTGAGCCGGGTGTTCCGCGTGTGAGCCGGGTGTTCCGCATGTGAGCCGGGTGTTCCGCGTGTGAGCCGGGTGTTCCGCATGTGAGCCGGGTGTTCCGCATGTGAGCCGGGTGTTCCGCGTGTGAGCCGGGTGTTCCGCGTGTGAGCCGGGTGTTCCGCGTGTGAGCCGGGTGTTCCGCGTGTGAGCCGGGTGTTCCGCGTGTGAGCCGGGTGTTTCGCGTGTGAGCCGGGTGTTCTGTGCGTGAGTTGGTGAATTCGCTGCGGCCTGTCGGCTAAGTCCACGAATCCTGATTGGTTCACTCACGTGCTGATTTCTGATTGCGCAAACGCGCTAGAACGATCGCAACAGAAATTACTAACGTTACAGTCGATGGGTGATTTATGCGGTGCGAGAAACGGACTGGATCGATCGTCTGCATGCCAGTGTAGTGCAGTCTGAACGGCAACACTGAATGCTGATGCATGGCTGGGGCAGCGTTTCCCGCCCGAACTGAAAGCCTGCCGTTGCGGCCCATTCCCCGCCACGGTCACGTCCTTGCCGGGGGCGGGAGCGACATGAGTTGCCACACGGCCATTAGGTGACTGCCGGCGGACAGAGGCGGCCGCCGCAGGCTGTCGGCACCGGCGGCTCGCTGTCGCTGCGCCACGTTGTGTAGCAAGCAGTGATTCGTTCGCCGGCTGATGACCAGCCAAGATCAGTCAACGTCCGGACGGCGGTGGTGCCCTTGGCGGCGCGCGTGGCTCGCTCACTTCCGCGCCGGCCCACCGGCCCGCCGGCACACTGTGGCCGGTAAAAGCGAGAGTGCCGGACCATTGGCGGGTCACTAACCAGCTGATGCGCCGCCGCCGTCTCCGCCGCGCTATCACCGCCGCGCAGCCTGCTCTGGACACCTCACCGATTACTATCCACTTGTTTGCGTGGGTCAGTGGTTTGCGTGCGGCGCGGGGCGTGCGTGTACATGTTGCACACGTGCGGATAAGAGAGCCGGCCACCTTGCGAGGAATGTGCCGCGGCGGCCTTCCCAGTGCAGCAGTGTAGCGGCGGGGCGGTATGGCGTGCGGTCTACAGCACGCCAGCCAGCCTGATTGCACATCTGGTGAGGGCTCGCGGGAGGCCACAACGAGAGCTGCCGGCCGTCCATGTCCCGCTCTGTGCTCACGACTACGAGCAAGCACGAGAACATGCCACCTCCTGGCCTAATCGACCAGGGATCCGAACTGAAATGTAGGTTTGTTGCGTGACCGGTGACTTGGTCCCGTCAAACAACATGCATGGGCTGTGAGTGACAGGATGTCCTTACTCTGAAGGACCTTCCAATAGGCCAATGCATCACTGGATATGCTACAGTTAACACTATTGGCCAGAGACCCTGCAAACCGCCGACAAACCAACAGGGCTGAGTACTGATAATAGGCGTCTTTCCTTGGACGTGAAGTCCTGCAACAGATTGTTGCTTCCATTTGCATGCTCATTTCGTGATAATGTAGATCAGTGCGTATTAACATTGAACTCACAAGTATTATCGTGGTTAACGAGAAGACGAACCCTGGGTTCTCTTATGACGCTAGGCCTTATAACGTCGCCAACCTCTCACACACGTTGGTCGCGAGTGGAATCGGTAATCCTGCCGGCTTCAGGATTCGAAACCACGACTTTACGATCAAGAGTCGAGCGCCCTACCGACTGAACTACCCCGACCCCTCATGGTTAGCTAATGTACATCGCTAACGTCACCATGTTACGCCATGCTACTTTGTTTTAGGCTACGTACGGTTTGGTCGTTTTATAAGGATATGCGATGTTAAGGGCAAATACCAGGCGCGACGATACGTTATTCACGTTGCGGCGAGTACACATTTCGAGAACGCCTTGTCCCGACACCACTCAGCCTTAGTGGAAGTGGTAGTTCACGTCGCAATAGTGAAAAGGGGAAAATATACAAAATTGCGGCGGCGGTAGAATCAAACTGCATAGAACTAGATAGAACCCTGTATTGTTAAATGTTAAATGTAGTTAAAATGTTCCGTTTAACTAATATTCCAAAATTATTCGCGACTTCAAGCTAGACGAGGGAAGGGGATGAGGCATGTCCTCAGCTTAAAAGTTGGAGGGGCACCAGCCATTCCGATCCTACACCATTGGGGTGAGTGTGCAAAGCGCCGCACCTTTTGAGCCCAACCGCAACTGGCGGGCCAGAACTAACCTTCCAGTCGTTGTAGAAGTCCACCCGACGGTCGCTGCGCATGCTGCGGATCAGACGACGCGCCTGGATCGGCATGCCCTTGTGCAGGGAGCCGGACACGGCCACGTTGAACTGCGCCACCGGCGTCCGCTCGCCACCCGAGCCGGTCGAGAAGCCCACCAGGTCGGGCGAGAAGTGCTTCACCACATTCGGCAGCGTGAACACCCGAGAGTAGTGGCCGCGGCCGCCTGCAACAGGCGCGCGCTGTGGCATCACATGGCCAGTTACGTCACCGGTCGGTGGCGCCTGGCCCCGAGACGCCGCCGGCCGGACGGTGGCGTCACCAGTCGGGCCGAGTGGCGGCGCCAACATCGCCCGCGGCGGTTCTGCGCCCCGACGACGGCCACTCACGCGTGGGTGGTGACGCGGAAGTTGGCTGGTGACAAAAGGCTTCCGTCGTGAGACACACTCAGCCAGAGCATGATGCGAGCTTTCGGGGCCGGCGTTTGACCTTGACCGCGTGGTGCTGACGCGAGTCGCGTGAATCAGGCCGTGCATAATGTGCCCAGTAACTTGGCACACATTCTCATATTCGCATTGGGCACCCCCTCCCCCGATATCGCTCCATTTGTCGCATAGATTCAAGCTAACCACCCCCAGCACGAACCTGAGGTTCCGCTTTCCCATAATTGCGACCGTTTGGCCTCTAGATGCCAACTAACTTATAATCCAAGAAAATATTGGTACCATACTTCACGGGATGCCACAAAATGGTCACTTGCTTCTGAGCAAATGCACTGACACGGTGATCAATCGAAAACCTTTGATCTCCTCTTGGGAAATATTTGGAAAACCCTTGATCTCCTCAAAGAAGCAATAGATCAAGGCATATATCCAGGTAATGCCAGTTGCGGACTGACGACCACTTCGCCCGACCACAAATGTAGCCCCGTGCGGATATCTCAAAATGGCTGCTTGTGCTTGATTAAATGCCATAAAATGGTCACCAAATGAAAACCATTGATCTCCTTTGCACAAAAAACAGCGGCATTGACTGGCCGTTTTTCGACGACTTACGCAAGTGGATATCCAGGGTTTTCGATTGGTGACCGTTTTATGACGCGGTCGACAAGAAGTGGTCATCTTGTTGTACACAGGGCCAAGTGGTCGGCTTGACGTGTACCGGGCTACATTTGCGACAGAACCAAGTGATCGTTATTCCACAACTAATCTGACCTCGACAGGTGGCCTTGGCCGGTAATTTTCTGGAGGCTGAAGCAAGAGGAGATGAAAGGCTTTCGATGGACGACCGTTTTATGGAATTTTGCCAAAGGCAAGTGGCAATCTGATGAACCACGTGTAGCATGATATCTTTTTGGATGTAAAGTTGATTGGTGTTTAAAAGTTAAACCGTTGCCATTATATCAACACAGACTCTGCATTCCTGCTCGAGATGGTCAGTGTGAAACTGTACGACACATGGAGCAAGGTCGGGTGGTGTAGTGAGTGAGAATATAAAGAGTTGTGTGTCAAATTAATGGACGTGCTGACGACCATGCTTTGTGCAAAATAGTCTTGCTTAGTGCTGACGTCTGCTTAATCGCCGCGCGGTGACAAGTGCCGGCTGAGGTGTGGGGTGTATGGTCCACGCGGTGACAAGTGCCAGCTGAGGTGTGGGGTGCATGGTCCACGCGGTGACAAGTGCCGGCATAGGTGTGGGGTGTATGGTCCACGCGGTGACAAGTGCCGGCTGAGGTGTGGGGTGTATGGTCCACGCGGTGACAAGTGCCAACTGAGGTGTGGGGTGTATGGTCCACGCGGTGACAAGTGCCGGCTGAGGTGTGGGGTGCATGGTCCACGCGGTGACAAGTGCCGACTGAGGGCGGGGTGTATGGTTAGCTGTCCGTGCGTTGTTCGAACATGACCAAAGCCAATGCAGAATTAATGATCTTGCCAGTGTTGATGGACGACGGACAAAAATGTATCAATAACCCGGAGTTTAGCTAGAACGTGAAGTTACATTTATGAAATATTCCCTCACCAGACCAAGCAGTGCCTCCTTAAGGATGTAGCACTGGATGCAAATGATATTCGACAGATATTCGGGTGGTAAAGTTTTGAGCAGTTGCTTATGCCCCTTAAAGTTTCTTGACGTAGCACGGAAACGCTCAGATATACCGCATGCTGTGCGACAAATGGTACGTGTGCGGTGTGTGGTATGTGGTACGTGTGTGCAGTATGTGGTACGCGTGTGCTATGTGACATGTGGTAGGTGTGTGCAGTATGTGGTATGTGGTACGTGTGTGCTATGTGACATGTGGTACGTGTGTGCAGTATGTGGTACGCGTGTGCAATGTGACATGTGGTACGTGTGTGCAGTATGTGGTACGCGTGTGCAATGTGACATGTGGTGCGTGTGTGATATGCAACCCATGTGCGGTATGCGGCATGGGGTAACCATGAGGCATGAGAAATTGAAATGAGCATGCAGATCGTGATATTGTCTGGATATCTGAGTGGCCACTTGTCATCCCAGCGTTGGTGCCAATGAGGGATCTACAGAGGAGGCGAGGGGGCCACCCCCTAAGAACCAGACAGTTGCCGTCCATGGAGATGCGGAGCCCCTTCACGACGCTCGAGTGCGTCCTCCCCTTGAATTTTTCAGCCGAAGGCGGCCCTCTGAGTAGGAAAGGCCCCCTCCAGGGTGAGTTCCTGGAGTTCCTGGAGTGCGTCCCCCTGAAGTTGTCTAAATCAGTGGCGCCCCTCCAGGTAAATGGCGTCCCATCAGAGTTCCTTGACGAAATCACAGATCGGCAAGTGGCTAGTGTGCCGTGGACCGTTGCTACTATGTGCTGCATTCATGGTATCCATAGCTGCATACACTGAGAAATAGCCTCCTAAACACTGGGCTTATCCTTGCACTTAATAATCGCTGTGTCCGTAGAATTGATATACCCCCTCCCCATCCCCCGAATACAAAATAACAGAAAAGTTAAGGAAATAACTGGAATACGAGCATAAGACCAGTAAATCCGTCTGTTCGCTGGCAATAGCAGCCATAATAGCCGCTATTGACAGCCGTTTTCACGAAGCTTCGTCTGTAAGGACACATTTCGTAGGACACGATTAGATGTGCCGTTTTAGCTAGTTTGAATTGACAGTATCAATCGAAAGTAAGTGCGATATCCGACAGCACCCAACTTCCTCGACAAGGCAAGCCACAGCAACGCGGGGCAGCGCCTGGCATCACCTACCGACAGTCACTGAACAGACCTCACATCCGCTGTCATGTCCTGTCCTGTTCCAAAAGTTCTTAGATCTGGCGGTTTTTGGTGGAACTGTACCACGGTTCTTCCAAGCAACTCGGCAATGCAGAGGTGATCTGATTCACAGTATGAATGTTTTCACAGTGACGCTTTTCAAGTAGTAATTAAGTTGGAGGGTACTGGAAAGCTGGGCCAGATTATTCCATGATGCCGACCAGCCTGCTGCCAAATCTGCTTCTAATTAAAGTTCGTGACAAAGGCCGTTTTCACAAAGGTTTCTCAAATTTCACAAAGTCTCTAGACATCTTTAGCAGAACTTTTAGTAGGACAGCCTTAGTTGATTCTTGATGCTGAGCTAGATCTAGCAGAAAGCTGGCCGGTTTAATGGAAGAACTTGCGCATGTCGACAGCACAGCACGCCGTAATAAATAATTTGATATAATTTTGAATATCTTTGGAACATTTATTCTGTCTATCTGAACATGTCTGCATCGCCAAGTTATTTAGAAGAGTGGCTATATTATCCTACCAACGTCCGCCAGATGTTGGGATTTTTCAGCTGGCCCAGGCATACCAGCAGGTGGGGCATATGCTCAGTGATTACCGGTAGGTCCCGCCAGGTAATGCCAGGTTCTGCTCTGATTCGCCTGGTCAAGGCAGGTAGGTGCTGTCGAACATCGGAATGTTAAACTTACCTTCATCTGATGCTGCGAATCGGCAAGTAGGAAAAATAATTATTTTAAACGTGTCCTACTCAACGAGCCATTCAGGAAAACGCTTCGTGATAACGTCTATCACCAGCGAACGATTAGGCATATGTGTCTTATGCGATTATATAATATATTCCCTTGACCCCTGCTGACCTGCGCAGGTGAGCTCTGTTGATTTGACCCGTGACCTAGACTTTGGCCTCGTGGCCTCTACTGCCGTGACCCGGTGACCCCGGCTGACCTGACCGGTGACCTCTGCTGACCTGCGCTCCACGACACGCCGCGGTAGTTGGTCCTGACGTCCAGGATGTGGGTGCTGTAGGCGCCGTTGCCGGCCGTCAGGCTGTCACCAAGCGCGCCGATCACCTTGATGTCGCCAGGACGCAGTCGGTGCACGCTGCTGGGCACCTGGTGGGGCCTCGCGAAGCCCGCTTCGCAGTCCAGCTTCTGTCGGATCGGGTCCTGGTACTTGGGCCCCGGACTGAAGAAGAAGCTGCCGGCTCCGCGGAACGTCTGCAACGCACGGACCACGTCACACTGGTCACGTCACACTGGTCACGTCACACTGGTCACGTCACACTGGTCACGGCACACTGATCACGTCACACTGTCCACGTCACGTCTCGTCACACGTCCACGTCACACGTCCACGTCCACGTCACACTCGTCACACTGGTCACGTCACACTGGTCACGTCACACTGGTCACGTCACACTGGCCACGTCACACTGGTCACGTCACACTGGTCACGTCACACTGGCCACGTCACACTGGTCACGTCACACTGGTCACGTCACACTGGCCACGTCACACTGGTCACGTCACACTGGTCACGTCACACTGGCCACGTCACACTGGTCACGTCACACTGGCCACGTCACACTGTCCACGTCACACTGTCCACGTCACACTGGTCACGTCACACTGGCCACGTTACACTGGCAAATGAGCGAAGGCAGGTGCTACACATTAAAGACATCATGAAGCAAGAGCGTTCCTAGGAACTTGTATTGGGGGGGCTTTTGTCTGGAGGGGCACCATTTCCCGGGAGGAGCGCCACAACGAAAGTCCCTGGAAGGACGCCTTTGGCATACAATTAGTTCAGTGGGAAGGGGGTGCAGTTGAGCATCTTGAAAGTGTGCCTTTTCCGCCTGAGAGGGATTTCTTTGCGTTGAAGGATTCCAAAGTGAGTTGAAAATTTAAAAAAAATCGAAAGCGGCGGTGATATTTGTTTTACCCAGCTTCACACAAGCCAATTCAAACGATATGTCCGTTCTGCCGGCCAGCTGAATCTCATACAATATTTTCCCAGCTCGGCCATAAACTTCGGCGAAACTTACCTGGATCGGAACATGGACTTCCGGACGACGGGATGAAATACCCGAAAGTGGCGTAATAAACTTCGCCGTTAATGCTGAAACGTAGGCAAGCCATTTTTTCAACAAATTTGTTTCGAGCCGTCAGCTTTAGCCATGGCAGTCTGCTGCTTGTTAACGTCGATGGATCGTGCAGCAAACTCGTCTTCCTTGAATTTGTTCTTTATCATTTTCTGGGGCTTTTCCTTCTTTTCTTCAACTTCTTTTTTTGTATTCCTTCTCTTGAAATGGGGTACCCTTGACTGTCATTAGTAAATTGGCCTGCTCTGTAGAAGACGGCGCTGGACTAGCTTCATTGCTGCCGATGGGACCGCGCGTCTCTGAACACAAAACTAACGTCTGTGATAATGGTAATTCGTCCCTGAGAACATCCCTAACGTTAATGGTGCTGACCGCTCGTCCCTGAGCACATTCTTAACGTTAATGGGACTGACCGTGTGTCCCTGAGCACGTCCTTAACGTAAATGGTAATTTCCAAACATGGGAATGATTGCAAGAAGGCCTAACATGTACCATGGAGCCGGCGCGCATTCCACCTCGGCTCAGACACGGTCTGGGATGGGCCGATGGAGTTGAAGTGAAAGTAGCCGCATGCGATAGGTGCGTAACAGTGGGTATGAAGCTTAACGAACCCTTTCGTATGGCGAAGCCGTTTTTCCAGTTTGACTTGAGCGAAGATGGATGGTAATGACGTGGTAAGGAATACTGAACTGAAGAGTAAGATTCGAATTGGTGTGCCTCGCATATATGCTGTGTATATAGATGAAAAAAACGGGCTTCTAACATATCATAATATATGGCTGAAGACGTGAATGTTGTATTCCTGTTTCGTATCTGCATGTTTCATGTAAGCATTTTAACAATAACGTTCCATATCAACCACGAATGAGTAGCCAATTACGAATGTGCGATGAACGTTTTCCTCCACACATGGCCCTCACGTGCCCCGAAATCGTCTGTTGATTAAGAGTCGCAGCGAACGACAGGGAGGCAACGATATTTCCAGAAAAAAAATCCTCCGTTTTCCCGCTCTATACCAGCTTCCTGAGAACTCCTATGGCTGCTATCCCTCTATTTGGGCGTTTGCGCTCTTTCTCGTAAGACTGGTGAAATAATTCGCTTCGCATTCCTGCCACTCCCATCGACGTTCGGTGTGTCGTCGATGGACAGTGAGCGTGCTCAGTAATCACAGTTATGTGCCAGCGTCGTGCCACCAGGCCCCGCTCGACTTGCTGGGCATTCATCCGCGGCGAGCGCTGCTCTCCTGTCCGCTCTACGGTAGCGCTGCTCTCCTGTCCGCTCCACAGTAGCGCTGCTCTCCTGTCCGCTCCACAGTAGCGCTGCTCTCCTGTCCGCTCCACGATAGCGCTGCTCTCCTGTCCGCTCTACGGTAGCGCTGCTCTCCTGTCCGCTCCACGGTAGCGCTGCTCTCCTGTCCGCTCCACGGTAGCGCTGCTCTCCTGTCCGCTCTACGGTAGCGCTGCTCTCCTGTCCGCTCCACGGTAGCGCTGCTCTCCTGTCCGCTCCACGGTAGCGCTGCTCTCCCGCTGGTCCGCTCCACGGTAGCGCTCCCACTACGTAGCGCTGCTCTCCTGTCCGCTCCACGTAGCGCTGCCTCCTGTCCGCTCCACGGCTCGGTAGCGCTGCCGCTCCTAGCGCTGTCTCTCCGCTCCACGGTAGCGCTGCTCTCCTGTCCGCTCCACGGTAGCGCTGCTCTCCTGTCCGCTCTACGGTAGCGCTGCTCTCCTGTCCGCTCCACGGTAGCGCTGCTCTCCTGTCCGCTCCACGGTAGCGCTGCTCTCCTGTCCGCTCCACAGCGCATAGTGCAGGGGCCGGTGCAGGGGAGGGCACTTGGGGCATATGTGCCCACTCCATGGAAAAGTGGCGTTCCTCTAATCGAGAAAGGCGTCCCTCCGGGACGGCCCGGTGCTCCACGTGGGCACCGCGGCTGTCCAGCCGCGCAAGGAGGCCCGCATTGTCCGGGGTGCAATCCGCCAACGCGCGTTGGCTGACCTCCTGGCCAAGCCCCACCAGGGCAAGGTCATGGACTGTGTCGCCAGCCAGCCTGTGACCTCTCACCCCGCTTAGCAGATTTTTCAGCCAAAGGCGCCACTGTCAGAGGATTTGGCACCTCTTGAGAGGAAAAGGGGTTCCTCAGTATGCTTCAATACACCCTCCCCCTCCAACCCACTCAACCAACTTGCAGCGGAAGGCACCCCTCCAGGGACTTTCACAGTGGCGCCACCTAAGGGACTTTCACAGTGGCGCCCCTCCAGACGGGTGCCCCCTCCCATGCAAATTATTTGATCCGCCCCTGGCTCAGTGACCCATCAGTCCGCGGCCCCAGCTCTTCCTCTCCAGGTCACGATCGGCACTCGTGGTCTCAGTCATCCTCGGAGTGACCGAAATCCCACTTCGGTTGGACCGCGATCGCTTGCTCTCCTCTCCTGTGGGGTGGTTACAACAATGACTACATTGAAGTCATACGTAACAGGACTAATATTCAAAGTTATGAGTTTATGATGCTAACTGGGCAGGCATTCTACCTGCTATAAAGGTTGTTACGCCCATGGCCCTAATCTACCGGAGTGGACACCTGGTGGATCACCAACGATGCCCTGTAGCCCTCACCCACCACCCACCCCTCCCTTTGATAGGCCGCTGATTGGTAGTCACAGAGGTGCAAAAGCTCACTAACTTGTCGCCTACCAATGAAAGAACGGTCAAACCCGTCGCATTCATAATCACAAGAACGTACTCAAGGGGAAGCCCAATCTGTACAACAGAATAAATCGCGAGTTTGTGACAGTGCATTTTGATGTGCGTCAGCCGTATTTGTTCTAATCTGTCATGGGTGTGACAACAAGTTAAAAATGGAAAAGCCAGCAATATCTTGATTCACAACAATTGCTGTCATCCCATATTGAGCTGAGTTGAGGGCTGAGGATGCACCCCCCCCCCCTCTCTCTCTCTCTCTCTATCTCTCCTCCCCATCACCTCCCTGCGATGATATAAAACATATGTTCCCCAAAGGCCGAAGGGCGCATCCATTTATGTTCATATCAAATCAGCAGTCTATGTGTTTGAGCATTCAGTTTTGACGCGTTTGCCAGATTGGAAATTATGAGCAGTTGAGGTTTTTGAGGGCTTTGAGTGTTTTGGCGGATTGATTATGAGAAGTTGGGCCTTTTTAGTAATTGAGATTTTGAAAGATTTCGAAGGATTCGAGATTCTGAGGGGTTGGGGCTTTGAGAACAGGTGGCTTTGAACCCATCTGGGGGGTCAGTACTTCCAACGGTGCTCCCTAGCGTTCATAACCGCAATTCGCCACAATCAGTCACATCAACCCTTTCTAGGCCAGGTCACATCTGTCGCGAAAGTCGACGGGAAGTCAGCAGCTCGCGATGTTAACGGCCGATAAAAATCGACAGTTCTCAGTAACACGAGGAAGTTCGCACTAAAAACCTGGCACTAACTTATTATGTTTGCTGTAGTTCGGTATGGATCAATCAAAGTTCAACCAGTATATTCAGAATCTGTGTAATTATATTTCAGCTGAACCTAATGAACATGTGCACTATAGTTCGTGCTATTTTATGTATTGTGTCTCAGCCTATGATGAAATAATTCAAAAGCTGTCGTCTGCTGGGGAAGGCGAGACCCCTGGCTTAACAATTTCATCAGGCCAACCACCCAAGCCATTCATCTGGCCTAGATGATCACGAGCAGAATGGACTGTTCCGCTGTCTCGGTCACACCGGAAGTGAGATCTGCAGCCGTGCCAAACGGCGCGCGCGTGTCTACTCCAAACTGTCAGTCAAGGACGTGGCACCTTCCACTTGAGGGTGCAGGAATGACAGCAAGAGGAAACGCCGCCGCGAGTCGAGGCCGTCAATGAGTTGCCGAATGTGGAACAGTCGAGGAGCAGTTCGTGGTCCGCGAGACGTCAGCACCTCACTCGGACGAAGGGGTGCCTGCCTGACGTGACATGAGAGCCAGCTGTGTCGTGTGTGTGTCCGACACGCCGTGTGACTTCTGGCCATGCTGCAGCCGCGGCTCCGTTAGCACGCAGGTGGTGGTTGCGCCGGTGACGTCATCGCCAGACCACAACTGTGTTCCAGACTGGTGGCCCAGCTGACTCTATACCCGACTGTGTTCCACCAATGTTCTGCCAACATCTCAGTGCCTACTTCAGATGCATTCTTCCATACTAAAGGAGCGATTCAGCATGATTCATAGATTCCGCGGTTGCACAACAGAAATCATTACCTGCAATAAAGTACACCCTGGCACAATTGAAATGGCGATAACTATAGGTTCCGCCAGTGACTTTTTATCTGACATGCGTGTCACAGTACTCCGATATCCAACACACGGGGATCACCCAGACACTTGGATCGTTGTTCAGTGAATTTTATTAGCCTCTTAGCACCCAGAACACATTCGAAGTACTATTTGGTCGCGTCATGGCTGGCCAGGCTGTCACGAACTTCTCGCCACAGTCCTTTCTCAGCCAGACGCTGTTCCCGTGCCTCCTGCGTTTGCCGACGGCACGCTGGTTCTGACCGTGCCAGGTGCTGAGAATCCCAGGTCGGCACAACTAGAGCCTCCTCTGACATGCTAACTTCACGGATCATGCCCCCGAGTCATGACCGCAGTCGCCCGACCAAGTCAAGTCGTAATTCCAATTGTCCAGGCATGACTGATGGGAGTGGGTGGGGGACGGGAAGCCCAAAGGCTGTTGTTTGGCTCTATTGGAGTTAATTGTAGCGGCATCCGTCAAGTGTTGTTGAATGAGGCGCTGTGGACAACGACTGGCTGCTTACGGTTCCGAACCGTTGCACTAGTTCGGGCCGGCTAACACCGATCTGAAGTATTTAGATTGAAGGTGGGGAAATGTAAACACTTGTATGACCTGATGGCGATGGTGTGGGTTGTATCGTTGTCACACTCGAACTAACCATATCTCTAACCACGGCTACATCCAGTCAGGCTCCGGCCTTGGTCCTTGACATATTGTCTTGGTTCATTCACGGGCGTTTTTCTTAAAGACATAAAGACATAAGACATAAAAGATCAGTGCAACTATGAGCCACAAGGGCCCTTCTTGGTTGCACTTTGTACACTGAACCAATTGCCCACCAAATCTGTCAATCAACCTTCCCTGGAATACAGAAAAACAAGCCCCCTATTCTTATAATGATTGTCTATGCCGTTTTTAAAGATGTTCAGTGTGTTGCTACTGACAATTGTTCCTGGCAGCTGGTTCCAGTGTTCTACTACCCTGTTGGTGAAGAAAGACTGTCTTAACCTTGTCCTGCTGTGATTAACTTTAATTTTGAATTGATGACCTCTAATTGCATCATTTCTGTTCAATTCAAACATTTCCCTAAGATATCCCTGTTCCTGACCATGAACAAATTTAAAAATCTCGATGAGATCTCCTCTCAGCCTTCTATATCTAAGTGAAAACATATTCAATTTCTTCAATCTTTCCTCATATGCCAGGTTGCCTATACCATTAACCATTTTTGTTCCCCTGTTTTGTACTCTCTCTAAAAGCCAACAATCTTTCTCATAACTAGGGGACCAAGCTTGGACACAGTATTCCAAATGTGGCCTGACATATGCACAGTAAAGCTTCCTGATGACCTCCTCACTTTTGTATGACACATTCCTCTGTATCGCCCCAAGCATTCTTAGTGCCTTCTTCCTGGCTTCTTTTGTCTGTTCTGATGCCCACAATTTTGTGTTCAAAATAACACCTAAGTCCTTCTCCTGCTGAGTCACAGATAGTACTTGGCCATCCATCAAGTATGGCGCCTTCATATGCTGCCTACCTACATGCATGACTTTGCACTTATCAAAATTAAACTTCATTTGCCATTTTTCGGACCACTTCACAAGCTCGTCTAAGTCGTTCTGCATCAAAACCTGCTCATTGTGCCCTGTTATTGCCCTAAAGATCTTCAAATCGTCCGCAAATTTTAAAACCTTACTGCTTAGGCCACATTCAATGCTATTCACAAATATAATGAACAACAGTGGCCCCAGTACCGACCCCTGAGGGGCTCCACTAAGAACATTTTGCCATGATGACTTTGTACCATTAAGCATCACTCTCTGCTGTCTATCTGGAAGCCACAAATCAATCCATTTTAGGATGCTACCCGCAATGCCATGGACCTGAAGCTGCATCATTAACCGTTTATGGGGTACCTTGTCAAAGGCCTTACTAAAGTCAAGATATGCTACATCAACCTGATTTCCCTGATCAAATTGTTCTGTAGCAAAATTTAAAAAGTCCAAGAGATTTGTGAGACACGATCTCCCTTTTCTAAACCCATGTTGAGTATCTTGAATCAATCTGTTTCCTTCCAGAAAACTAACTATTCTATCTTTGATAATTGATTCGAGTACCTTGCAGACTAAGGATGTGAGGCTTACTGGCCTATGATTTTCAACTTTCCCTCTTTCTCCTTTCTTGAAAATAGGAACTACATTTGCCCTTTTCCAATCTGTTGGAATTTCATTTTGTGAAACTGATCTACAAAATATTATACTAAGTGGAATTGCCAGTTCCTTTTCAGCTTCCCGCAATACCCTAGCATAAATTCCATCAGGTCCTGCTGCCTTGTTTGGCTTTATTTTTCTGATATAATTGAAAACAACACCACTATCAATGAAATCAACATTGTGTATCTGATCACCTGTCACTGAACTGTGGTTCACGGTTGGCAAATTTGTCACATCCTCCACTGTAAACACTGATTTAAACTGCTTGCTCAGCTCCTCAACCATCTCACCATCCTCACTCAATATAGTCCGATTTACTTCCAGTGGACCAATTATGCTTGAAACTTTACTTAGCTTGTAGAAACTAAAGAACTTTTGACTGTCCCCATTACAGTTCCTAGCCAAATCCAATTCTTTTGCCCGCCTTGCTGCTCTGGTTTTCTGCTTCACAGCATCTCTAGCTTTTTGATACGACCTTAGATTTACAATATTTGAAGCTTCCTTAAATACTCTAAATGCATCTTTCTTAGCCTTAATTGATCTCCTCAAATCTGGTGTAAGCCATGCTGGCTTTCCTACCCTTCTTTTGCGTCTTTGCTTTTGGGGGACATGTCTAATCTGAATTTCCCTCAAGTAAGATTTGAACTTTTCCCACATTTCACAGGCAATTAAATCAAAGAATTCTTCTTCCCATTTTATGGCACTTAAAGCCTCTCTCATGGAGTCAAAGTCTGCCCTGTTAAAATTTGGAATCTTTGCCAAGTTATCCTTGATTGTCCCTGCTCTTTGTACCTTAAATCTCACTATGTTATGGTCACTTCTTCCCAGAGTTTCTCCTACAGTCAAGTCTTGAACTAAATCACTTAAATCTGAGAAGACAAGGTCCAAGAATGAGCCCTGCCTGGTTGGTTCCATTACAAACTGGTGTAAGAACAAGTCCTCTTCAAGGCATTTCCTAAACAGTTTACATGATGGGGAGCCAACACCAACATTTTCATATCCTTTTAGATTAAAGTCACCAAGAATAAGGCATTTCCTCTGAAAGTTTCTACTGATTTCCTCACAAATCACCTTATCGAGCTCCAGTTGCTGAGAATGTGGCAAGGTTCCTGATCGATACAAAGTTCCAATCCTCAGTTTATTGCTGTTGCCTCTTCCCACAGTAACATCAAGCCAAATGGACTCCACAGACACATTTTTTACCCCATCTGCTACTTTCTGAGAACTGTATAAGCTATTCACATAGAGCATTACACCACCCCCTTTCACTGCTGGACCCCTATTGCATGAAAACATATTGTATCCCTGGATCTCATAGTCCTGCAAGTTATCCCCAAAATATCCCTCACTGACCCATGCCTCAGTAATGCAAACAAAATCTGGTTTCTCCTCAGCAGCATAACACTTGAACTGATCAAATTTGGATCGAATTCTCTGAGAATTAAGTATCATACACTTAACAAAAGTTCCATAACCCTCTTTGGCTTTTTCATGTTGAGTAGCTCTATCATCTCTGGATGAGCTACCACTCTGCCCCCGTGATCTACTGCTACCCCTATTTGCTGACTGTGAGGTGTTTGCAAGACTTCTCTCTCTATCAGCTACATCCCCCATGACGTGCCTAGTTTCCCTGTTTCCTAATGAGAGCCTCCTCATACCTATTGCTGAGCAATTCAACTCCTCTCTTGCTCAAATGTAACCCATCTAATGCAAACATTTCAGTCCTCCCCCAGAAATCCCTCCACAAATCCAAGAACCCCACCCCAAGTTCCTTACAAATCTTGGCCACCCTGGTATTCAGCCCAATGGCCCTCGAGTACCACTCTATGCTTGCGTTAACCATAGGGAGGATGGATGTTGCCATTCCTCGTTTCCTACTCACAGCTAACCTACCTATCAAAGCCCTATACTCTTGTATTGTTTCCTCTGTTTTTGCTTTTCCTACATCATTTACACCAACCTGCACAATTACTGTTGTGCTCTCTCCACTACCCTTCATCACTCCTTCTATCCTATCACCAACATCCTTTACCTGGGCCCCTGGGTAGCAAACACGAGTCCGTTTGTTGGGGTTCCTGCTGCAAAAAGTACGGTCTATGTATCTCACTCTTGAGTCCCCTATAACTAAAACTTCCCCCTCTCTATCATCAGCTGCCTGGTCGTTCCTACCTTCCTCCTTAGCAGCATTACTATCTCTCTCTTGCAGTACCTCAAATCTATTATTTGTTTCAATGCCTTTGTCAATTTTCCTTAAAGCTAGTCTCGTACTCTGGCGTCTAGCTACTGTCCACTATCTACTATCATGGTCCATACTATCTCCACCCCTATCACTCCTAGACTCCTGCACCTGGCTTGCCTGGCTGACATTTCCTATGGTGGGCCCTGCCAGCAAACACTTCAGACGCTCCACCTCCCTTGCTAACATATCTACTTTCTTACTCAAGTCCCCAATGACTACCATACACTTACACTTCCCACAGCCACCTTGCATTTTTTTTTTGTATTATTAATAAATAAAATTATCCCGACTCTCACCAGCTACAAACTCCAACTAAACCAAACTAAAATTTAAAAAAAAACCTAGAACCCTTTGCAATTACACCAGCATATTGAAAATATACGTAGTGGTAATTTAAGCTCGCTATTTTAGTCCTAAGCTCTATCTTAAACTTAAACACCAAAAAGACACTGACTTATTTCTCTACACTACAGAAACCTAAGCCACGAGACCGCACCACCCGTCTACAAAGCGTTCACGTGGCTGATCGATAATTCTAGAAGCTACCTAGTGTAATTTAAGCTCACTATTTTAATCCTAAAGTCTATCTTGAACTTAAACATCAAGCGGACGCAGACTTATTCCTCTATGCTAACAGAAACCTAAGCCACGTGGCCGCTCCACCCGTCTACAAAGCGTCCACGTGGCCGATCGATAATTCTAGAAACTACAAATCTGCTTGTTAAAAGGAAACTTATGAGATTAAACTATGCAAATATATGCACAGAAGTAATTGCTAAATACCTACCACCAGCTACAAACTCCAACTAAACCAAACTAAACACTAATATAATCAAAAACCTAGATACCTATACAATAACACCAGGACAAGGAGATATACCTAGTGGAATTTAAGCACACTATTTTAGTCTTCAACTCTATTTTAAACTTAACCACCAAAAAAACAAACTGATGCCTCTGCACTACAGAAACCTAAGCCACGAGGCCGCGCCACCCATCTACAAAGCGTCCACGTAGCTGATCGATAATTCTAGAAGCTACCTAGTGTAAGTTAAGCTCACTATTTTAATCTTCAACTAAAACACCAAGCAGACGCACACTTATTCCTCTATGCTAACAGAAACCTAAGCCACGTGGCCGCTCTACCCGTCTACAAACGTCCACGTGGCCGATCGATAATTATAGAAGCTTCGAATACCTAGGATAAGTCTAATATACTAAATTTAAACAATATAACCGCTCCTTCTTAACCTAGGCCTACAATAGAACAAATCCTCCCTCCACTAACCACCTGTGCCCAATCTTTTACTCACGGTTTTCCCTCGTCACGGGAGCGCAAAAACACGACCGGTCGCGACGAGGGCAGAGCAGTGAGTGCGACGAGGGCAGAGCAGTGAGTGGAAGTTCCTCTTGTCGGAGGAATATGTCGTGTTGCTCATAGGTGTGCTATGAAGTCAATAACGAAGCGAACATGTGAGCTTCAGGGTTATGTCTTTTTTCGGCGCATCGATTTTTTGGTGACTTCGCAATTTTAGCGATGCATACAGCTGCGCAAGTCATGTAACTAAGTCACGTAACTAAGTCATGCAACTGAGTCATGCAACTAAGCTCCATAGAATCTCCTTGGAGCAAAAACACTTCCACATCTCTGCACGAATGGACACAGTCTGAGATCTCTTTGGATGATATAAAGCGGGTACTCCTACTCTATCAAAAAAAAAGTATTCGTGTGTACACCCAGTGTGATCTCGTGCCATGCCATTTTGCTCTCACATTATGGGCGGGAGGCAGAGTGGTGAGAGTGAGGTGCAATGTGCCCGGCGATGCGTTATCTCCCTCCCTCTGTCTCCAGGAGGGATGAGGACAGATTGCTCAGACAGATTGCGAGCGCCTTGACGATGTTGCGGTTAGTTTATTTTTTTGTAACGTAACGTTTGTTTTTGCCTGTAACGTCTGGGCTGCCGCAGAAGCGAGACCCGCGTGATAGATCATATGGTGTCACAATGGGTAATGGCTGATAGGTAATCGAAGCCACTACGCTACTCACTATGCTGCCGTAAAAGGTTATGGAAACAGCGTAAAATTGGAAGCCCATCCAGTTATTGACCATTGCTTAAATATCGTTTAAATTGTGCGTTCCAATTCCTGCAGAAACATTGCTGATGGTGGCTTACCTAACGTGTGGCCTGGTTCAAGTTCAAGTTCAGGTGCAGGAATATCAGAAAAGTGTGTTTGGTGTGGGGACAAGCCACTTTTTACGTTGGTTCTTTCCATGTGAAGCCTATGGCGTTATTGGTTAAAGCTCCCGAGGAGTGATGAAGTCCATCACCTCACAGCTACTTGTTTCCACACGCATAGCCTGATTCCTGGTGTGCCAATATCGAACAACCTGCTGCTGCCAAAGGCTACGAGGTGAGCTGAGGCTTCCCGCCCAGAAGAGGTTGACCCTCGCCTGCTGCTCTCCCAGCTATCGGCCGGACGCGACGGTACGAAACCCGACGGCTTGTCGTAGTTAACATTCAACAAAGAGGTCTCTGCCCACTCCCATGGCGGACATCGGCCCACTTACCGCCATTAACAGTCAACCATTAACCATTAACAGTCAACAAGTTCTCCGTCCACGCTCTCGGCAGCCCACATAATGAATGCTGGTGGATTGCATGAAAACAAACTCTGAATAGTCAAGCCGCTTTCGATTCCCCGTATGCACACATGCGTAGGGTCAGCTGTTGCTATTGCTGGCATTCAGTATAGTATTTACAGATGGGTGAGGGCACTGCACCGCCAGGCAAGGCATGAGGGCGAACACGAGGGCGGGATATGTCCTGCCTTTGGCCAGGCGGATTCGCAGAGCTTGTGACATTGTGAGAAGGCATTGACAAGGTAAGCTTGATATCAAATGTGCATCAGTCGTAATGTAGTCAACAACACACGTTTAACAATGGCATATATGTTATACTTCCGCCAGAGAAAACTGGCGAGGTTTCGCCGCATTCACCTGTACTAACCTAGCCGATTGACGGCGATCATACTGCCCTGTGACGGCGACCATATTCCCCTGTGACGGCGACCATACTCCCGTGTGACGGCGACCATAGCCCCCTGTGACGGCGACCATACTCCTCTGTGACGGCGACCATACTCCCCTGTGACGGCGACCATGCTCCCCTGTGACGGCGACCATGCTCCCCTGTGACGGCGACCATGCTCCCTTGTGACGGCGACCATATTCCCCTGTGACGGCGACCATACTCCCCTGTGACGGCGACCATACTCCCCTGTGACGGCGACCATGCTCCCCTGTGACGGCGACCATGCTCCCTTGTGACGGCGACCATATTCCCCTGTGACGGCGACCATACTCCCCTGTGACGGCGACCATACTCCCCTGTGACGGCGACCATACTCCCCTGTGACGGCGACCATACTCCCGTGTGACGGCGACCATACTCCCGTGTGACGGCGACCATACTCCCGTGTGACGGCGACCATACTCCCCTGTGACGGCGACCATACTCCCCTGTGACGGCGACCATACTCCCCTGTGACGGCGACCATACTCCCCTGTGACGGCGACCATATTACCCTGTGACGGCGACCATACTCCCGTGTGACGGCGACCATACTCCCGTGTGACGGCGACCATACTCCCCTGTGACGGCGACCATACTCCCCTGTGACGGCGACCATACTCCCGTGTGACGGCGACCATACTCCCCTGTGACGGCGACCATACTCCCGTGTGACGGCGACCATACTCCCGTGTGACGGCGACCATACTCCCCTGTGACGGCGACCATACTCCCGTGTGACGGCGACCATACTCCCCTGTGACGGCGACCATACTCCCGTGTGACGGCGACCATACTCCCCTGTGACGGCGACCATACTCCCCTGTGACGGCGACCATACTCCCGTGTGACGGCGACCATACTCCCTTGTGACGGCGACCATACTCCCCTGTGACGGCGACCATACTCCCGTGTGACGGCGACCATATTCCCCTGTGACGGCGACCATAATCCCCTGTGACGGCGACCGTGCTCCGGTCTTTTAGCTTCAGTCGTACCATGAGGTGCGACTCAGGGGCGGACCCAGGAAATATCGTGGGGGACATTTGTCAAGATTGGTGCCATTTTTTCGAAGGGGCTGAAGGGGCGCCTCTGGCTGGAAAACAAATTACTTGAGCGGGGGAGGGGTACATTTGAGTCTTTCCGGACGGGCGCCTTTTCCCGGCCGGGGGGGGGGGGCGCCACCTTCCATGGGAGAGGGCGCATGCCTCCAATGCCCTATATCCGTCCCTGGCACAACTGGACTGGTCAAATTGCGCTGTGATGGATCCTGGTCCGCAACCTGTGCCATCAAGCTGGGCGATATGGTCGATGCATTGCTGGAATAGCTGAATCAACTCAGATACCCGTTGACATTGCGATAGAACTGGGTACAGGATGATGATGCAGGGGCTGAATCGACTCAGATACCCGTTGACATTGTGTCAGAACTGGGTACCGAATGAGAGCAATGCCTTGCAAACCGGGCCTTGATCACGATTTCAACACGATGGCGCGTTATTAAGAGTACAAACTCTGTCGAGATTCTTCATGGGCGACATAAACTGACGTGATGATTGCTGTCGGCCTCGTAATCCTCAGCGTTTCATCATATCTTCAAGGATAACTGCAAAGCATCACAGCTGTGCAATCCTTCAGGGATTGCAATGCAGCATGCTAGGTATTCATCCTGGGCCAGACTTCGCTTGAAGGAGACGCTTCTCCGGAAATACGAACGCGCAGTTATAATTGCTGAAGTTGACCTATGTGACAATAACTGGATTACTTATCACCATCCGAATGAAGTTCCGGCCATTTTATAATTTCATACAGCGTGTAATGACGTTTTCGGGTATATTTTCGAAGTGGATATTTTATCCTGAATTAATAATTTAGCAGACCCAGATCGTTTTCTAAGTAATTGTTTTCCACGCCCCTGGAGATTGGTTTCCAAACCTTCACCATCATGCTGAGGACGACAATGCTGGAGAAGTCAAAGTCAAATGAGCATAATTATAGTTGTTGTGCAATACATTGGGGTTTAATGTATTTCTTTGTGTGTGTGCATGCACCCATAGGCCAACTTTGTAAGCTCACAAGCATTGCTCTTGCACTGAAAACATACTTGACCACCTTTAACAGTGTAAACTCTCTTCCCTGGGTTTTAGGGGGTGAGCCCAGACGACCACCCCTTACCGCCTGTAAAATGATGTGCTTGTTTATCTTGGAGTTTTTCAGCATGGTTACGTAACCCGGCTACCACATTTTGATGGAGTTGTCATTCCTCTATTACCATGAGAAAACGGGCAGCTCTTTTCAGTACCATGCTGAAAACTATTGCGCATTATTCTCCTGGTATGCCCCCAATAATACTATGAAAAAGAGCGTTCTTGGACCACTCTATAAACTCCCTCTACAAGAGTAGGATCGTCGATATCTGTGAGCCTGTTCATCGGGTATTTGGCACACTCGACTTCAAGGAGAGTAAACGTTGCCTTTGATTTGCATGGTACAACAGGTTAATACCACCACTTAGACAGACCACTGGCTGCTGCAACATTAGTGGGGGGAAAATAATAGTCAATTTGGACAGCAGCCAGGTGGTGCATTGTACATTACGATCATAGTGAAATATGCACGCCGCGCCGTTCCAGAGCAGGAGTGCCAGTGCCAGCGTGTCTTCGGAAGCAGAGCACTCACCCGTTGTGTTATATTCCGTGTCATTCATTTCTGGGCACGTCACCCATTCTCCCAGTCATGATAGCCCACGGTGACGAAATGAGTGGGTGTCTGCGTGCAGCAATAATATTAATAGCCAGTCATAAACGTTTATGGTAGTAAGGCCACGCATTGAAGCTTTTGCCAGACTTCTCGTTCGAAGTAATTTCTGAATTCCTTTACTCATTGGAACATCTTCATCGAAGGTCACAACCAGTTTAACGATGGACGTACAACAACGGAAAAGCCAGATAAGGCAGGCAGCAACACCCGTTTTTATTAAGTCAAATGAACATTCAGCGAACTAATGCAGTCGACTTCGACCGCATCCTCGGGCTAAGCGCACAACTCACCTAGGACCACTGGTCAGGCCTCTACAAGGCATCTGAAGGAAGCTACGGTCCACCGCTGCCATCGGACGGTCCAGCGCTGCCGGCGGATGGTTCAGTACTGCCGGCGTACGGTCTAACGGCGGACGGTCGGCCGGCAGCACATTCTTAGTAGATATCTAACCCTCGCCGGGCCGGCAGGCGAATACACCTTCGCCGGGTCCGGGGAGGGGCTCTTGAAAGTCCCTTAGCTTAGCTTCCGATCTACGTCGGCTAGAATGAAATGTAGATGACCGTTTGAAAACGCTAGTTCTGTAGAACCCGTAGCCTGCTTCAGATTTGTATTTTGACTGATAATGAGGTCCCCAGAGGTTGTATTAGTTCACTATAAGGACCATGGTTATGTCCCTGGAAATTATTAAAAAGACAGTACATGTGTTCTTTCCACATTGTTCTTTTATCAATCATCATGGTGTGTCATCACCATGCTATATGAGACCATAACCATACGAATCATCATCATGCGGTATGAAGGCCAAAAGATCGAACATTGGGATCGGAATATAGCCGTTTGTGTTGCGCCAATATGCATCACGTCATGACAAAGGCTTAGTGAAGCATCAAAATAGGCGTTCACAATTATAAACATGTTTTATGCGAAAGTGACAGACCTCAACCTTTGACCACACCAGCCACCGAGCAGAAGACGGAAGTGCCTTCTGCGCATACGTACTAGGGATCTGATTCACATCTGGTAGTAAACATCGCAAGTGTGATCTTGTTAACATTTCAACATGAATAACTTACAGCGTAATAGAGGCAAAATCTGAAATTGAGCATCAGTTTTCAACCACAAAATGAAATGGTACAATGCGAAAATGGATCGGAGCTTCTAACTTAATCATATAACAAGTAACAAGCTTTACAGTGTGGATGTAATGGGCAGGAACTTGACCACTATAAAATGGGTTAAAGCGAAATGTTCTAAATATGCGCACATATAATTCGTCATTCATGAGTAACTCAACCTTGTGGCGTCCGGAAAGGTGGTTCTGCATGGTGGTCGCTTACCCAAAATAACATAGTTTCTACGCTACATCATAGTTATTTTGCATAGTGAATATTTCAAGCATATCTGCTGTCGAATAACTATCCCATTATATTCGCATTATGTGATATATCCCCTTAAGATTAGTCACATATTTTGTGTGATCCAATAACTATACGCTACGCTCCTTGGATCGTTTTATGTTGCATACTCCCTTAAAGTTAGTCATTTTTTTTAGTATGTACGGAAAGAAAAGTTCTTGGAAATTGTGGAGCGAGCCACTCTCCGAACTCAACAGAATCATCCTTAGGCACTCCATTGGAAGGGAGTGGGCGTCATAGGGAAGGGGACACCCCTCCGATGCCCACACCCCTCCCCACCCCTGAAAAATAATCCTGTTTGTGCCACTGTCCCCTCACCCGCCAGTTAATGGTGGTGTCACCCACACCAGCATCGTGCGTGGGCAAGAGTTCCTACCCACCACCCGCCAGTTAATGGTGGTGTCACCCACACCAGCATCGTGCGTGGGCAAGAGTTCCTACCCACCACCCGCCAGTTAATGGTGGTGTCACCCACACCAGCATCGTGCGCGGGCAAGAGTTCCTACCCACCACCCGCCAGTTAATGGTGGTGTCACCCACACCAGCATCGTGCGTGGGCAAGAGTTCCTACCCACCACCCGCCAGTTAATGGTGGTGTCACCCACACCAGCATCGTGCGTGGGCAAGAGTTCCTACCCACCACCCGCCAGTTAATGGTGGTGTCACCCACACCAGCATCGTGTGTGGGCAAGAGTTCCTACCCACCACCCGCCAGTTAATGGTGGTGTCACCCACACCAGCATCGTGCGTGGGCAAGAGTTCCTACCCACCACCCACCAGTTAATGGTGGTGTCACCCACACCAGCATCGTGCGCGGGCAAGAGTTCCTACCCACCACCCGCCAGTTAATGGTGTTGTCACCCACACCAGCATCGTGCGCGGGCAAGAGTTCCTACCCACCACCCGCCAGTTAATGGTGGTGTCACCCACACCAGCATCGTGCGTGGGCAAGAGTTCCTACCCACCACCCGCCAGTTAATGGTGGTGTCACCCACACCAGCATCGTGCGCGGGCAAGAGTTCCTACCCACCACCCGCCAGTTAATGGTGGTGTCACCCACACCAGCATCGTGCGCGGGCAAGAGTTCCTACCCACCACCCGTCAGTTAATGGTGGTGTCACCCACACCAGCATCGTGCGCGGGCAAGAGTTCCTACCCACCACCCGCCAGTTAATGGTGGTGTCACCCACACCAGCATCGTGCGCGGGCAAGAGTTCCTACCCACCACCCGTCAGTTAATGGTGGTGTCACCCACACCAGCATCGTGCGTGGGCAAGAGTTCCTACAAGTGACCGAAGGTATTGTAATCGATTGCCGATGAAGTAAAGCACGACTGGCTAAATGACGAGGGACGTGATGAAGTAAAGCACGACTGGCTAAATTACGAGGGACGTGATGAAGTAAAGCACGACTGGCTAAATGACGAGGGACGTGATGAAGTAAAGCACGACTGGCTAAATGACGAGGGACGTGATGAAGTAAAGCACGACTGGCTAAATAACGAGGGACGCGATGAAGTAAAGCACGACTGGCTAAATGACGAGGGATGTGATGAAGTAAAGCACGACTGGCTAAATAACGAGGGACGCGATGAAGTAAAGCACGACTGGCTAAATGACGAGGGATGTGATGAAGTAAAGCACGACTGGCTAAATGACGAAGGACGTGATGAAGTAAAGCACGACTGGCTAAATGACGAGGGACGCGATGAAGTAAAGCACGACTCGCTAAACGACGAGGGACGCAGCCATGCCGCGGATCTGATGAAAATGCATCAGAAATAGTCTGGGTAGGCCAAGATATAAAACGGCAAAAGTTGTCCATGCTACCGCAACCGGACCACCTGTGCGGCGCGGCCAGCCAATGCGTGAGTTTCCAGCGTGGCAGGCGTCTGATTTGAGCCTCGCTGCGGGCAGGCTTATGTCCGGCCTGCTCCAACGCAGGGGATGGCAGCAACTGGAGAGCAGCGATCGAACTGGTCCGGGTAGGCCCTGCGGGATTATGGCCGGGCCTGGATACGGGTACAGCCCGGCTCACATTTTACACAGACGACGGGACCTGAGCCGGGCCGGGCCTGCGGGATTATGGTCGGGCCTGGATACGGGTGCAGCCCGGCTCACATTTTGCACAGACGAAGGGGCCTGAGCCGGGCCGGGCTTCATTCACCGCTCTGCTGGTTTTACTGCATTTTTAGTCGACGGTTAGGCCAACTTGTCCCAAAGCACCATATTTTTTCCCCAGAAATGATGCTTAATATTGAACTAATTCACAAAGCCATAACACATTAACAATATAACACTTCAGCAACATATCAAACAAATGCTGCAAGATATCCCTAACATCATGCATAGCCCAATGTTTTTTTTTCTTTCCATTATAGTTCAACCCTAAATATCATAACCCTGAAGACCTCATACGTATGCAAAGTAAACATCTGGTAGCATCCGGGGACATCTTGCTTCTTTCAAAGAAAATCAGAATGGGTTTGCCGCAACAAAATACCACCAGAAATCCAAAATGTCTTATACGTGACCGTGGCAGGGTGGATTTTGGGTCGGCAGACTATGTGTGGTTGCATGTAGTAAGAAAATAGCATAATTAAGAGGACAATTTATGACACAGATTTACTACGCGAGACGTCTGCTCATATGCTACCACGAATTCAGCGACATATTTACAGTGCGATCCACAATGCCAACATGCTCTGTTTGTTGGTTCTTTGTTCTATGGGATGCATCGACTATGTTGATCATGCAGCATCTTACAATATAGGCACCTGCATGTCTACATTGCTTACCTAAGTGGATTAAGGTGCCTAGGTGCCTATATAGGTAGTGTCTAACCAATAAAGTAGGTGACCCTTCTCGGTATTTAACGTTCACAATTGTAGTAAGATGGTCAGGTTATGTTCGCCTATAAGTTTCCAGTCTCCACTGTCTGAAAACTGAGCCCGTTTCGAACTTTGCTGGGGGTTCACCATTTCTCACATAATTAACGCTGGCCGACCGGGGCTGGCGGCATCGAGTTCGCGAACATCATCTGCCTTTTTCTTCGGTCCGGGGCACGGTCTCCCCTCGGGGCACTGGAGCATCCTCTGTTCACCAGGTCCCAGAAGTCGGGACAACACCGCCGTATACACATGCTGCGCCGCGCACCATGAAGGCGGCCCGCAAACAGCCCTGCTTCCCAACGGTGCTGAGAAATGGAGTTTCTGCCGTGTGGGTAGCGGGAGCGTGTGTGTGTGTGTGCGTGCATGCGTCCTTGACTGCTTGCGTGCGTGCGTACAGCCGATGCGTGTGTGTATGCATACGTAGAGGGGTGTGACTGTATGCGCCACAAAACAAATCCCCATGTAGGGGAACCAAATTATTATTTTAAAACCATACCGCAACCCACAAAATGAAACTATGTGCTTTAGTTAGATGAGGAAGATGATATGGTGGTGATGATGGGGACGAAGATGATGTGATTATAGGGCTGGCATGCTTGTCTTCTTCATTGCCCGTTCCGGAGCCACCTGGAGTGTAAACCCAGCTGAGCGAAAGATGATGCGGTCAGTGACGTTTGCTGCTCCGTTTGCGACATGTGCGGCACTATAAACCAATCACTTGGAATTCAAAATGCCTTTGAACAGTATGTAGAATACCTTTGCAGCGTTGACATTCATGCACAGGGAAATTGAATCACTTAAATTACAAATATTTTATGTCGCTTTCTGATCCCATGAATAACCAATTCAAAGAACGAAAGGTAACTCGATTCTTTTTCTCCACGACTAGTCATTTTGTTTTCCATGTAGGTGTTGGTAGCCGTCCGTCACTCCGTTTCAGCTGTGTCAAAGTTACAACGCTTTACATTTCGTATGTCGTTCAATGATGTCGAAGGAACATTAGTAGTCATCAAGTTATCTAGTGTCACTGCAGAAATGTGACGAGAAGGACGGTAGTGAATTACCAACTGGGAGGCTGGCGGAGCTGTGAGCGAGTATTGGTGATCACGCAGGAAGCGGGACGTTTCACCTACGATACTGGCATCCCGAAGCAATGAAGTGCCGTTTCAAATGGCTTCGCCCCGACACTTCATCCCTGGATATTTCCCGGAAGTGTATGTCACTATTGAATTGTCACTACAAGGAAGAGTATTTCCTTTGCATGGACAAGTCTGAATCGGTATGGATCGTGTGGGTCGAATAGGTTCACGTGATCTACGAAAGCGTACCTTCGGTATTCGTTTGCCGGAATAACTAGGGTTTGTTCGCTCGCTGCCAGGTCTGAACGACCACATGCAGCCACAAAATGTAATGCCACAAAGAACGCAATATAAGGATGTTCACTAAAATGGAAATGCGACATTACCCAATCAATAGCCCATAGCTGGCTATCGTAGTCAGCAGCCAGCTCAATTGAGACACGACGGCTTTGACGCTCAAGGCAGAGTGGCTGCTCCAAAACGAAATTGCGTAACAAATATAAGAGCACATTTCCGGCGATTGTATGATCCTTTTGTGTAGCTTTCTCCTGTGGATGATCATAGCCTTCTCCCGTGGATGATCAAAGCTTTCTCCTGTGGATGATCGACTTTCCAGGCAAGACCTTACGATGCAAGTGGCAGAGGGGAGAAGGGGATAATTAATTGAACTGAGATTATGTATTTCGGAGTTTCGTCACACCATTACAATTCATTTTCAGAACCATGGGCGCGGAACTTATTTGAACCACCTCGTGGTCAGAATTATCACCGGTAGCCAGATCCACACGAGCTGGTCATTTAGACATCGGCTCACAGCATACCACTGACTTTCAGGACTATGTAGTGGGTCAAGGCTGAATGGGCTAGTGAATGCACTGAAACCGCTGTCCATACTGACGATATGGGTTATACAGCGACTCGACCGACCCGAAGAATGTCATTTAGCATGCATTAGGCAAGAGCCTTGACTCGAACCGGTGCTGGATTTGTGTTCAATTCGACATTCCATGTGCTAGATTTCTGTTCAATTCGATCTTCCATGCGCTAGATTTATGTTCGATTTGACATTGCACGCACATGCTGCACACGTGCACGTGTTGCAGGATGATCAGGTCTGGCCCTCCGTTGCCTTGAAATAAATCGTGTCTGGAGTTCAATCTGAACATAACTGACCAACGTAGCTCATGAAATACCATCCAGTGTTATCAGCTATTCACTCCCCAGATATGTAACTTGCAAGCTTTTATGTGGAATTCACATCTAACCAATGCTCACATGTCTCTGTTATGGAAGCTACTCAAATTAATGTTTGTTATCAGACATGGGGTGTTTCCTCCGCATGCAAGCACCAGTGGACCGACAACAAACCGAAGTAGATGCATCCAACTGGTGTTAGCAGCAGTTGGGGCCAAGGTGGAGTAGCGCATCTGATCAACACCCGACTGATTTGGGGCACATATGCGAGAATGACCACGCAAAACTGAAAATGGAGCAGGTCACCTGCAGGGATGGCCGACAAACGTCGAGCAGGTGGCCGCGGGGTTTTCCCGACTGACCTGGAAGAGTCGACATGAGAGATGACCTTACTGAGCCGCAGGGTCTCCCCAGAGAGCATCCAACTGACCTGCAACAGCAGGAGAAGAGACGCGGCGGTGCGCCGGCCTGGGGGAGACATGACTGGCGCGTCCCCGGCAGTCCACCACACGTCTACCGCAGTTGGCCTGGCCGGCGACACTGGACCGGCTCAGCGGCGGCGGCGGCCGACGCGCCGCGGACCTTGGTCGACCCGACCGACACCTGGTCGACCCTGGTCGACCCTGGTCGACCTTGCCGGCCCAAAGGTGGCGGACCGGCGGCCCGGTCGTCTCGGCCGAGCTCGATCCTCTTGTGGTTGGACTGTACCGAGCGGCGGAGCCCCGGTCGTCTCGGTCGTCTCGGCCGTGCTCGGCCCGCTCTGCGGCGGAGCCCCGGTCGTCTCGGTCGTCCCGGCCGAGCTCGGCCCGCTCTGCGGCGGAGCCCCGGTCGTCTCGGTCGTCCCGGCCGAGCTCGGCCCGCTCTGCGGCGGAGCCCCGGTCGTCTCGGTCGTCTCGGCCGAGCTCGGCTCGCTCAGCGGCGGTGCCCCGGTCGTCTCGGTCGTCTCGGCCGAGCTCGGCCCGTTCTGCGGCGGAGCCCCGGTCGTCTCGGTCGTCTCGGCCGAGCTCGGCTCGCTCAGCGGCGGTGCCCCGGTCGTCTCGGTCGTCTCGGTCGTCTCGGCCGAGCTCGGCCCGCTCTGCGACGGTGCACTCTCGCGACGGTGCACTCTGCGGCGGTGCACTCTGCGGCGGTGCACTCTGCGGCGGTGCACTCTCGCGCGCAGCGGTGTCCCGGTCACGGCGGCGGCGACAGCACCACTACAGACGGCCACCCGGCCGGCCGCCGACACCGGCCGCGAAAGTGTCGCACGACGTCAGCCCTCGGCTGTACCTCAGCCGACCGCCATGCGAAGCCGGGCGGTCCGGATGGTCACAGTGGTGGCAGGCTACCACCTTCCTGCAGCCTCCGCCGTATTCCTCTCCTGCGGAGACCGGTCGACGCCCGCTGCAGGCATGAACTGGTCTGCGACCTTCAGCGAAGTGTGAGCCGAGGCACCCCTCCCTTTCTCTCCTTCTCTCTCCCTCTCTCTCTCTCTCTCTCTCTCTCTCTCTCTCTCTTTCCCTCTCTCTCTCTCTCTCTCTCTCTCTCTCTCTCTCTCTCTCTCTCTCTCTCTCTCTCTCTCTCTCTCTCTCTCTCTCTATATCTCTATATATATATCTATATATATATATATATATATACTATATATATTATATATATATATATATATATATATATATATATATATATATATATATATATCTCTATATATATCTATCTCTCTCTCTCTCTCTCTCTCTCTCTCTCTCTCTCTCTCTCTCTCTCTCTCTCTCTCTCAGTCCTCCCATTGACGCTAACTCTACAAGTTTACCTCCGGTCTACGGCACGACTTGGCACGAAATTCAGGAAGCCGTTGATGTTGTCACCAACAATGTATCTCTGGTAACATTTGATCTTGCCGAATGTTGTCGGCGACATCGCACGGCAGTTCCGAGGCCGTACGCCATAACCATGTCGCCATGACCATGGTGTCTATGTGATTTCGAGCATGAACTAGACCACCACCAGCACGGCCATTACTATGCTCACGAATGTTGGGTTCACGGGCCCAGGTCAAGGCACTCGGAGTTGCACGTGCGGCCTTGCATACCCAGTCAACAGAACAGGCTGAATGCAACGGATACTTTCGGGAAATGCAGAAATATGTGTACAGCCCACAGCAAGGTTGTCGTACACCTGCTGCCCAACGTGCCTACTACGGAAAACAGATCCATGCTTACCAACGAATCAATGTCTACTTCCATGAATAAATAATCACACTGAAAACTACGATATTATCATTATCAGTCATTATTACACTCGGCCTTCCCTGTGATCAACGTGCTTTGGCAGAAAATGAGATGAACAGGACAATGTATTCTGTATTCTTCATGCTTCACATTTCATATCATGAACGCTCCTTGCCAGGTTTGTGCTAGGGGCGGGGAATGACTTCGTCAAAGTTTCCCGATTTTTTGGTTGTCGAGCAAAATGTAGAATTCTATCTTTATTTTCAGAAAAAATGGCCATTCTGTTCAGAAAATGTTAATGAAAGGGAGTCAGACTTGTATTTTGTTCACTTCCAGCTATTCAGGTTTTGACACCATAGAATCGAGCCCTACTGGGGGAGGGGACGGAGAGCTAGTCGCCTCTGACCCCCGGGTGCGCCTTTGATCATATTCCTTTCTGTCCGCTCTCCGGTCTATTCCTTGTTCATGCATACCCTCATACGTGGGCTTCCATCATTATCTGCGTATAAATTGACACGAAATAGATTGCATTGTGACAGCTAAATAATACGCGAATGAATATTTGAGTGGTTGCAATTGCAGCACGACTTGCGTCCTGGATGTTTTACATCATATTGGTACTTTGCTACATCGGAGGCCGGAAATTCCGCAGTAGATGATGTTGATAGACATGTCGCTGGCAAATGTTCCACTTCCTATCAACAAATTCAGCACGCACGCTACTGTTTTGCTGCATTCTTATTATGATACTGATGCTGATATATCCTATACCGATGCAAACAAAATTCCCACGCACGCTGATCATATTTGCAGACAAGTGATGTTTGCTGAGTGTCTTCAGGACCTATTGCAATGTTCTGGTCCTGAAGCAGCGGCCCGTTGCGTACCACCGGCGGGCCGCCATCACGTATTCAGCATGCCAGGTCATTCCAAGGTCTCCTGTTTGTGCCGACCAAAGATGTGCCAGTGTGTGTGCTAGAGCCAGTATGGTGTGCCGAGTGTTGTGCCATTGTACTTTGTATCTAACTTGAGCCAAAGATGAGTGATTGCGATGAGATCGTCGCCATCCGAAGATAATGGATGTCACCCTAAGTCCGATGTCACCCTGATGATGGATGTCACTCTAACTCCGATGTCACCCTGATGATGGATGTCACTCTAACTCCGATGTCACCCTGATGATGGATGTCACCCTGGTGATGGATGTCACTTTAAGTCCGATGTCACCCTGGTGATGGATGTCACCCTAAGTCCGATGTCACCCTGGTGATGGATGTCACTCTAAGTCCGATGTCACCCTGGTGATGGATGTCACTCTAAGTCCGATGTCACCCTGGTGATGGATGTCACTCTAAGTCCGATGTCACCCTGGTGATGGATGTCACCCTAAGTCCGATGTCACCCTGGTAATGGATGTCACCCTAAGTCCGATGTCACCCTGGTGATGGATGTCACTCTAAGTCCGATGTCACCCTGGTGATGGATGTCACTCTAAGTCCGATGTCACCCTGGTGATGGATGTCACTCTAACTCCGATGTCACCCTGGTGATGGATGTCACCCTGATGATGGATGTCACCCTGATGATGGATGTCACCCTAAGTCCGATGTCACCCTGGTGATGGATGACACTCTAAGTCCGATGTCACCCTGGTGATGGATGTCACTCTAAGTTCGATGTCACCCTGGTGATGGATGTCACCCTAAGTCCGATGTCACCCTGGTGATGGATGTCACTCTAACTCCGATGTCACCCTGATGATGGATGTCACCCTGGTGATGGATGTCACCCTGATGATGGATGTCACCCTAAGTCCGATGTCACCCTGGTGATGGATGACACTCTAAGTCCGATATCACCCTGGTGATGGATGTCACTCTAAATTCGATGTCACCCTGGTGATGGATGTCACCCTAAGTCCGATGTCACCCTGGTGATGGATGTCACTCTAAGTCCGATGTCACCCTGGTGATGGATGTCACTCTAACTCCGATGTCACCCTGGTGATAGATGTCACTCTAAGTCCGATGTCACTCTGGTGATGGATGTCACCCTAAGTCCGATGTCACCCTGGTGATAGATGTCACTCTTAGTCCGATGTCACCCTGGTGATAGATGTCACTCTAACTCCGATGTCACCCTGGTGATGGATGTCACTCTAAGTCCGATGTCACCCTGGTGATGGATGTCACTCTGGTGATGGATGTCACCCTAAGTCCGATGTCACCCTGGTGATGGATGTCACTCTAAGTCCGATGTCACCCTGGTGATAGATGTCACTCTAACTCCGATGTCACCCTGGTGATGGATGTCATCCTAAGTCCGATGTCACCCTGGTGATTGATGTCACCCTAAGTCCGATGTCACCCTGACGATGGATGTCACTCTAAGTCCGATGCCACCCTGATGATGGATGCCACCCTAAGTCTGATGTCACCCTGATGATGGATGTCACTCTAAGTCCGATGTCACCCTGGTGATGGATGTCACTCTAACTCCGATGTCACCCTGGTGATGGATGTCACCCTAAGTCCGATGTCACCCTAGTGATGGATGTCACCCTAAGTCCGATGTCACCCTGGTGATAGATGTCACTCTAAGTCCGATGTCACCCTGGTGATGGATGTCACCCTAAGTCCGATGTCACCCTGGTGATAGATGTCACTCTAACTCCGATGTCACCCTGGTGATGGATGTCATCCTAAGTCCGATGTCACCCTGGTGATTGATGTCACCCTAAGTCCGATGTCACCCTGACGATGGATGTCACTCTAAGTCCGATGCCACCCTGATGATGGATGCCACCCTAAGTCTGATGTCACCCTGATGATGGATGTCACTCTAAGTCCGATGTCACCCTGGTGATGGATGTCACTCTAACTCCGATGTCACCCTGGTGATGGATGTCACCCTAAGTCCGATGTCACCCTAGTGATGGATGTCACCCTAAGTCCGATGTCACCCTGGTGATAGATGTCACTCTAAGTCCGATGTCACCCTGGTGATGGATGTCACCCTAAGTCCGATGTCACCCTGATGATGGATGTCACTCTAACTCCGATGTCACCCTGATGATGGATGTCACCCTGGTGATGGATGTCACTCTGACTCCGATGTCACCCTGGTGATGGATGTCACCCTAAGTCCGATGTCACCCTGGTGATGGATGTCACCCTGGTGATGGATGTCACCCTAAGTCCGATGTCACCCTGGTGATGGATGTCACCCTAAGTCCGATGTCACCCTGGTGATGGATGTCACTCTAAGTCCGATGTCACCCTGATGATGGATGTCACCCTAAGTCCGATGTCACCCTGACGATGGATGTCACTCTAAGTCCGATGCCACCCTGATGATGGATGGCACCCTAAGTCCGATGTCACCCTGATGATGGATGTCACTCTAAGTCCGATGTCACCCTGGTGATGGATGTCACTCTAAGTCCGATGTCACCCTGGTGATGGATGTCACCCTAAGTCCGATGTCACCCTGGTGATGGATGTCACCCTAAGTCCGATGTCACCCTGATGATGGATGTCACTCTAAGTCCGATGTCACCCTGGTGATTGATGTCACCCTAAGTCCGATGTCACCCTGATGATGGATGTCACTCTAAGTCCGATGCCACCCTGATGATGGATGGCACCCTAAGTCCGATGTCACCCTGGTGATGGATGTCACCCTAAGTCCGATGTCACCCTGGTGATGGATGTCACCCTAAGTCCGATGTCACCCTGGTGATGGATGTCACTCTAAGTCCGATGTCACCCTGGTGATGGATGTCACCCTGATGATGGATGTCACCCTAAGTCCGATGTCACCCTGGTGATGGATGTCACCCTAAGTCCGATGTCACCCTGGTGATGGATGCCACCCTAAGTCCGATGTCACCCTGATGATGGAATTCACTCTAATCCTCGCCACCAGAAGATGATGGATCTCACCCAAAGCAGCATTCTCGCGGCCCGCATAAGTCACACCTTGTAACGGACGTAGTTAAGCTATACACATGCCGTGACGTAGTTAAGCCACATGCTATGACGGGCGTGACGTAGTTGAGCTACATGCTATGACGGGCGTGACGTCGTTTAGCTACATGTTATGACAGGCGTAACGTAGCTAAGTTTCGTGCCGTGACGCAGGATGTTCCGGTTGATGCACGTCGTACTCCGTCATATCACGTTTCACCATGATGTTTTACTCTCACTTGTATTATCGTAAGCTCGCTCGCACGTTCCATATCTTTAACTTTGGTGTATTTCAACGTATTTGAAAGACCACATGTGTCGTGGATGATGCTGAGAATGTATACATATGACCACGGTGAAAGGGTTAGCGACAGAGCGTCGACGTTGGAGATCACGGTAGTTCTGGTGCAGATCACGGCCGTTCTGGTGCAGATCACGGCCGTTCTGGTGCAGGTCACGGCCGTTCTGCTGCAGATCACGGCCGTTCTGGTGCAGATCACGGCCGTTCTGCTGCAGATCACGGCCGTTCTGGTGCAGATGACATCCGTTCTGGTGCAGATTACGTTCGCTCGAATTTGCCGCAAATAAAACTATTTAATCAGGAATACTCAACAGCTGTTGGCATTTATTGCAGATATGCAATGCAACTTAGCTTATGTAAAGGCATGATCCGAATAACGGATGACAGAAGTATGTCCATAGTGAAATAGGGAAAAGCGTACTTACGTACAGGAAAAGCCGCGTTGTACCGGAGCTTAGCGTAGATTATCCAGCGATTACCGTTCTTAGCCCAGTGCTGTCCAGACCGCCACGGGCTCTGCTATAGTCCAGACCGCCGCGGGGCTCTAGTCCAGACCGCCGCGGGCTCTGCTATAGTCCAGATCGCCGCGGGGCTCTAGTCCAGACCGCCGCGGACTCTGCTATAGTCCAGACCACCATGGGCTCTGCTATGGTCCAGACCGCCGTGGGTTCTGCTATTATAGTCCAGACCACTGGACTATAATAGCAGAACCATGGGCTCTGCTATAGTCCAGACCGCCGCGGGCTCTGCTATAGTCCAGACCGCCGCGGGCTCTGCTATAGTCCAGACCGCCGCGGGGCTTTGCTATAGTCCAGATCGCCGCGGGGCTCTGCTCCAGTCCAGACCGCCACGGTCTCTGCTATAGTCCAGACCGCCGTTGGTTCTGCTATAGTCCAGACCACCATGGGCTCTGCTATAGTCCAGACCGCCGCGGGCTTTGCTATAGTCCAGACCGCCGCGGGGCTCTAGTCCAGACCACCATGGGCTCTGCTATAGTCCAGACCGCCGCGGGCTCTGCTATAGTCCAGACCGCCGCGGGCTCTTCTCTAGTCCAGACCGCCGCGGGCTCTGCTCTAGTCCAGACCGCCGCGGGGCTCTGCTCTAGTCTAGACCACCATGGGCCCTGCTCTAGTCCAGACCACCATTTCTTCTTTAAAAAAAAAAATTAATCCGAGTTCTTGTTGGGGTGGCTGTATGAACCAGGGTCCTATTGCTAAGCAGAGCTTGTTGCGTGAACCCTGGCCCCACCACCCTACCCATTAATTCAAGTTCAACGGCAGAATTTTGACCGATAGTTTAACGTGCCGTCAATGCACCGACACGGCCGCCCGGTAGCTCGTCCCAGGCCTTATCGGGCCAGCTGCCAACTGACCCTCCCAGCCGGGAGCTAAATGCGAGCGCGCGAAGCGACTCGAACCCTGCGTTGCCAGGACAATGGAGACCAGAGCAGGCCAGCGCTCTAACCAACTGAGCTACCATGGGCTCTGCTATAGTCCAGACCACCATGGGCTCTGCTCTGGTCCAGACCACCATGGGCTCTGCTCTAGTCCAGACCGCCACGGTCTCTGCTATAGTCCAGACCACCATGGGCTCTGCTCTAGTCCAGACCGCCACGGTCTCTGCTATAGTCCAGACCACCATGGGCTCTGCTCTAGTCCACACACCATGGGCTTTGCTCTAGTCCAGACCACCATGGGCTCTGCTATAGTCCAGACCACCATGGGCTTTGCTCTAGTCCAGACCACCATGGGCTCTGTTATAATCCAGACCGCCGCGGGGCTCTAGTCCAAACCACCATGGGCTCTGCTATAGTCCAGACCGCCGCTGGCTCTGCTATAGTCCAGACCGCCGCGGGGCTCTAGTCCAGACCACCATGGGCTCTGCTATAGTCCAGGCCGCCGGGGGCTCTGATCTACACTGACTAGGTCGACTGAAGCACATCGACGACACTGGTCAGATGATAAAGGCTGTAATATGAGCTATCTTACATAGCTGGCAGACATGCTTTAACTATCGGAGCTTGAATACTTCATGACCAGGCCAAAATTCGAGGAATATTCTCGGATTTATTTTCATTTCGTGTGCATTGTGCCTCATTGTTATCCCATGGCCAACAGCTATGCGTAAATGTGACGCCAGTAAGAACAGATTATTGGCTCCTTACATTAACAATATAGTATGCCAGAAATGTAACGACGTGTAAAACGCCCTCAGCAGTGAATTAGCATCACTGTCGATAGCATGAAATTTCGTGCAAGAGGTCACCACTGAGGCATTAATTATGCAGGACTTTGTCTTGGACTTGGACGTTGTCGAGTGAAGACGACAGCCGGACAAATCTTGTTCTTCCAGTTCCGTAATACGTTTGGAGGGGGCAAGTCATCACGAGCGGGAGAGGCCATTACCTATTCCAAAGCGCATGCCACTACGTCCCCACTAAGTATGCATTTTTTCCCAGAGTTATGAGCATATTCTGCAAGGTAGTTGTCGCTCCAAAACAGCTGAAGTTGAAATTGAGCTGCTAAGTCGGTCATATCAAATAAACATCGGTGTCCGCCTCGGTTACGCTCTGCAACGTTACCAATGCAAAAAAAAAGTAAATATATGCTGTCGATGTCGAATCACTTATGACCGGAGATAGTTTGCATGGCCGGAGACAATCTCGACGACGGGAGGCAATCTCAATGACAGGAAGCAATCTCAATGGCAGGAGACAATCTCAACGAACGGAGACAATCTCAATGGCAGGAGACAATGTCAATGCATTGGGGTTTCAGATAAATTATCTGGGAATTGTTTGCATACATTAGGTTAACTAAGAATTGACAAAGCAGCTCTGTATCTAGGCACACATAAATCAGGACCAATTGCCATCTTGCTCAACCAATGTATCCGCTTGTGTTTAAGTCTCCGTGAACAATCATAGCTTTAATTCAAGTACTTTCTACTTTTTCCAGCAAGGTAACTCTCTCGGTCTAACCGGCGTACAACATGCGGTGACTTCTACGCTGCCCTGATTCGCCTGTGTGTGCCCACACCGCGACCAGTCGCTTGGTGTGCAGGTGCGCTGCTCCGAACAATGTGACAAACGACAGTCACGCTGCTTCCCGGGCCACGCGGAGCTCAAACTTGTAGCCATCGGCACCGCCATTAAGACAGCCCGGGACAGGCGGTACAGCATCCCGGGACAGCGTCTAGACAGCCCGGGACAGCGTCTAGACAGCCCGGGACAGGCGGTACAGCATCTCGGGACAGCGTCTAGACAGCCAGGGACAGCCGGTACAGCATCCCGGGACAGCCCGGGACAACCGGTACAGCATCCAGGGACAGCGTCTAGACAGCCCGGGACAGCCGGTACAGCATCCCGGGACAGCGTCTAGACAGCCCGGGACAGCCGGTACAGCATCCCGGGACAGTGTCTAGACGACCCGGGACAGCCAGTACAGCATCCCGGGACAGCGTCTAGACAGCCCGGGACAGCCGGTACAGCATCCCGGGACAGCGTCTAGACAGCCCGGGACAGCCAGTACAGCATCCCGGGACAGCATCTAGACGGCCCGGGACAGCCGGTACAGCATCCCGGGACAGCCCGGGACATCCCGGGACAGCATCTACGCCCGGGACAGCGAAGCATCCGACAGCGTCTAGAAGCCAGGAAGCCGTAAGCATCCGGCAGCCGGAATCCTGGACAGCGCCGGGACAGCCGGTACAGCATCCCGGGACAGCGTCTAGACAGCCCGGGACAGTCAGTACAGCATCGCGGGACAGCCCGGGACAGCCAGTACAGCATCCTGGGACAGCGTCTAGACAGCCCGGGACAGTCAGTACAGCATCCCGGGACAGCGCCGGGGACAGCCGGTACAGCATCCCGGGACAGCACGACAGCCCGGGCAGCCAGTACAGCATCCCGGGACAGCGTCGGTCACGTGACGGCCGTTGAGACCGTTGCCTCCCGCTACCGCCGCCGTTACCTCGACACGTGCCACTGCCGCCGGTCACGTGACGGCCGTGCCTCGCTTCGTTGCGCGTCGGCACCGTCGTGCGTGAGCGTCGTACGGCGCCGACGCGGCGAAATCGCGTCCATTTGCGCGCGGCCTCCAACCGCTCTGGTGCCGGCAGGGCACGCACGCAAGTCATCGAGCAGTTGGTGCGCTAATGGCAGCATTAACCAACCAAACATATTTCGCGTCTGAAGAGCTCTTTTTACAGAGAACCTTGCCCATTTCCCTTTAAGCATCGCCACTATGGAAGGTGTCAGTGGTTGTAGAAGGTCTGGGCCGGTGAAAAGCCATCGCGTCCACCATGTAGCCATCGTGTAGCATCACGTCTAGTAGCCATTGTGGACCCGCCTCTGCCGCCGTTGTGGACCCTGTCGCTGTTGTGGACCAGCCTCCGCCTCCGTTGTGGACTCTGTCGCTGTTGTGGACCAGCCTCCGCCTCCGTTGTGGACCCTGTCGCTGCTGTGGACCAGCCTCCGCCTCCGTTGTGGACCCTGTCGCCGTTGTGGACCAGCCTCCGCCTCCGTCGTGGACTGGACTCTGTCGCCGTTGTGAACCCTGTCGCTGTTGTGGACCAGCCTCCGCCTCCGTTGTGGACCCTGTCGCTGCTGTGGACCAGCCTCCGCCTCCGTCGTGGACCCTGTCGCCGTTGTGGACCAGCCTCCGCCTCCGTTGTGGACACTGTCGCTGTTGTGGACCAGCCTCCGCCTCCGTTGTGGACCCTGTCGCTGTTGTGGACCAGCCTCCGCCTCCGTTGTGGACCCTGTCGCTGTTGTGGACCAGCCTCCGCCTCCGTTGTGGACCCTGTCGCTGTTGTGGGCCAGCCTCCGCCTCCGTCGTGGACCCTGTCGCCGTTGTGAACCCTGTCGCTGTTGTGGACCAGCCTCCGCCTCCGTCGTGGACCCCTTCGCCTTTGTGGACTCCGCCACCGTTGTGAACTCCGCCCCCTCCCCAAGAGGGGGTGGCCAACTCCCCCATGGCCAGTACAGCAGCCAGTACAGCATCCCCGGGACAGCGTCTAGACAGCCCGGGACAGCCGGTACACCATCCCGGGACAGCATCTAGGACAGCCCGGGACAGCTGGTACAGCATTCCGGGACAGTGTCTAGACAGCCCGGGACAGCTGGTACAGCATCCCGGGACAGTGTCTAGATAGCCCGGGATAGTTGGTACAGCATCCCGGGACAGCGTCTAGACAGCCCGGGACAGCTGGTACAGCATCCCGGGACAGTGTCTAGATAGCCCGGGACAGCTGGTACAGCATTCCGGGACAGTGTCTAGACAGCCCGGGACAGCTGGTACAGTATCCCGGGACAGTGTCTAGATAGCCCGGGATAGTTGGTACAGCATCCCGGGACAACATCTAGACAGCCCGGGACAGCTGGTACAGCATTCCGGGACAGCATCCAGCGGCCGGGACAGCTGTACAGCATCCCGAGACAGCCCGGGACAGCCAGTACAGCATCCCGGGACAGCGTCTAGACAGCCCGGGACAGCCGGTGCAGCATCCCGGACAGCGTCTGACGCCCGGGACAGTCAGTAAGCATCCCGGGACAGCCCTGGACAGCCAGTACAGCATCCCGGGACAGCCCGGGACAGCTGGTACAGCATCCCGGGACAGCCCGGGACAGTTGGTACAGCATCCCGGGGAGCCCGGGACAGCCAGTACAGTATCCCGGGACAGCGTCGGTCACGTGACGGCCGTTAAGACCGTTGCCTCCCGTTACCGCCGCCGTTACCCCGACACGTGCCACTGCCGCCGGTCACGTGACGGCCTCCAAGAGGCCGACTTTTGCTGAAATTTTGCACTGAAGTGTTCTCGAAATCTAAGAATATGCTATGATATCAATA